>WUAP02135018.1:0-13156 GCA_015163945.2 Stichodactyla helianthus
TCAGTGTTACTGCATACCGTACCGTGTGCGTGCTGTAAGTCAGTACCGTACGTTTCCCACTCATACGAAAACCGCTCTAACATGACAACATCGTCCTGGATCGACCAATCAGATGACGTTTTCTATATGGCCATCTAAATACGTGTTGTGATTGGTTAAAACTTGACAATACCAGGCATTTTGATTGGTCAACAATAAAAAGGCCAAGGAACTAGCAGTGTTAGCGAGACGAGTTCAAGAACAAGAGCAAAATAGTCTACAGAATAATGAAATAAACTTTATATCTATTTTGAATTAACGATAGAGCTTACTTTTAAGGTGCTATCAGGCTGCATTCTTTATGTATTGCTGGGGGGGCAGGTGAAATTCAGGGGGGGATCTGAAAATTTTCTTATCAGTTGATGGGGGGATTTTAATTTTTTTTGGACATTGAGGGGGGATGCAAAATTTTATTAAAGCCTACCCTGGGAGATGATTTTTTTCTTATTACAAGGGAGGGATCTTAAATTTTCCTAGTATATAAAAATTTCACCTGCTCCCCTCCCCCCCCAACCAGCAATACATAATGAATGCAGCCTTACACTAGGCAGTTTTCCTTGCAACATGTCTCGACATTTTGTTGTAGAAATATTACCTAGTGTTCCCACTGTTCGTGCAACGGTGCACAACAAAATTGCAAGACAAATTGCAAGGTAAATTGCCTAATGTAACAGCAATTTTAGTGTAGATCTCGTACTAGTGGGAAACGGCTGGCACTGACACTAAAATGGTTTGCACTATGAACCAATCAAAATGCTAGAAAAATGTCGCTAACCAATCAAATTACTTCGATTATGTAACCCCGCGTTTCCCGCTAAAACGAAATCCTCTGAAATACATCAAGCAGAAATTTCAGGTTTACAAATAAAGTTAATTAATTTTACCCTATTAGCCTCGTACTGGTGAATGACCTTTGGCAGATATTTTTCACAAGAAAGCAGAGATATGTATTTCATACCAAAGTGTAATAGACACCCCTACAATCTTCACAAGCACTTTTCACCTTTTGTGTGTGACCCTGAATCTCATAAAAAGGGATTATAGAGTTTGTTTTAAAGTGTTATAACAATTAAAGTCTAATTCTGTGTTGTTCATGACAGATGACAGGTGCCGAGGGAACATCACTACTAGGGTGTTTGCATTTTACTCCCCACCCCCCCAAAGAACCAATGAGGTTCATTATGGGGGGTCTTAAGGTATATATTGTCTACTGATAATTCATCATAATGGGGTTGCCATGTCAACATCATTAGATTTCAAAGAATCCTAGTCATCCACAATGCATTGTGCACTGAAGACAGTCAATCTGCCATTTTCTCTGCAAGGCAAAATGGCCGCCTTGGAGGTAAAGCTGATTGAATCCATTTCAATCGATTTTTTCATGCTGGGGCATTTACACCCATTAGAATATATTTGTAAATTGTCAGTTCATCTTTTGCATTTAATCTAAGGTATGTAAATAATACTGTAAGTGCACAGTGCAATGTGGATGGCTAGGAATCTTATAATTGATCTTAAAAACATATTAAACAATTATGATATATAACTCTATAACTAATGTATAATTATTTGAATAATACTGTTATTTAACTTATCACTATTCTTTTGCTCACGCTATGATGCTGTCCTCATGGTGCATTATGGTCCAGCTTGGGTCAAACCCCATTCATGTCAAGCAAAATAGCAAAATATAATAATATTCATCCCCAAACTAGACCAGAATGCACCATGCCTTCACAAGAAGAGAAAAGTGCAATCAGTTAGGAAAGACGAATTCTTTGTAAGGATGAGAATTCTACCCTGCAAAAGAGAGGCCTCACCTTTGAACAGCAGTGATTAATCCCCTAAGACCTCAATGAGGTGCATGTGTAGTTTTTATATGTGTTCATTTTGGTAGGGGATGTGAAGATGTTGGTTTGTCTAAGTTTAGGTTTCTTATTACATTGTAAAAGACTGTACAAGTAGATTGTTGGTATCAACATGCGCACTTGTCTTGGTTGGGCTGTTGGTCTGTATTGAGGGCATTGGCAGGGCGTCCTGTCATTGGCTTGTGTTGAACACCCGATTCTGCAGCATTCAGATCCAAACTTAAAGGAAAACAAAAAAAATTACTGTCAATCGCATATACATATTCATTTCATATCCCTCACCGCCAACCAAATCACTTATCCACACACCCACCTACAAAATGAACTGATTCACTCACTCACAGACTGGCTGACCCACTCACTAACCTTCCCACATCATCTGGTCATCCACTCATTTGTTCACTTTCATCTTTTCACTAATTTTAAACTACAGTTATCTCTAGGCATATAACAAACCTTCCATCTTGGATATTTTGGTAAATCTTTTTAGCTGTTTCTAGGAAAGCATCTTCAACATTTTCACCCCTGACAAAAAAACACAGAAATGATTAGAGAAAGTTACTACTGTAATCTGGTAACTATTAAATGATATAAGGTAATGAATTTGTTTTGAAATACTCACGTTTTTGCACTAGCTTCACAGAATAACAAACCTAAGGGAATATGTTTTAGTTTTTTATTAGAATAAAAATATCATGATAATATTGCACTTAGAAATGTTTGTGTATGGTAATGTATATACATTTCTCAAGTAAACTTAATAGAGTAAAGAAATCCTCTTGCACATGAATTCATACAGTTATAAGATCATGATAAATTATAAATTTTGAGGTTTCCATTATTTTTGGTAAGCTTTTTCAGCCCTTCAGCTTTTCATTTGCATTAACATATTGCTACATAAGGACAGTCAGACTGAGTGTCTGGGAATCAAATCAAATAAACACAGATTAAAAAGGTATACCATTTTCTTCTGCAAATTGTTTAGCTTCTTCATAAGTGACATCTCTCTAGAAAAAAATTAAGTCATAGTTAGGGTTGCAATCTTAAGATTTATATCAATATATTAGCATAAAGTTACCTGTGCATCTAGGTCTGATTTGTTACCAATAAGAAAAATAACCTATTGGAAAACAATAATAAAAATATAAGTTACACTGAATACATGTATGCATTGGCAGTGTCATTAAAAGATTAGTTATAGATGCAAATATAGTGACCAATAACTAGTTAAGTATAACAGCATTAAAGAGATTAAGTTCCAGAAAATATTCATCCCCTGAATTGATATTTTATTTCATCCACCTCACTAGACTTTCATAAGAAAAGTAAGAGAGTACACCTTCTTATACCCTCTAACACATCCCTTGGAAACTCTAATCCTCCTTTATAGGGGAGGTATAGTTATTTATGTGAAACTGCAGAGTGGCTCATGCATGTGTGGCTCTGTTTGAATGCAAACATCTTTCCCAACAAACTTTGTTTAACTGCTATATGTACGTACAGTGTTAGGATTGGTAAGATTTCTTGCATCTGTTAACCAGCTACTGAGATGATTGTATGTACTTCTCCTGTTACAAAACAACACTGATATTTAATATACAATAAACAAGCTTGCCATAAAGGAATCAATCCAATAAGACACTTTACATATATTCTACTTTATGCATATACCAACCTTGTGATATCATATACCATGAGTGCTCCGGCAGCACCTCTGTAATAGCTTCTTGTAACAGCTCTGTTGATAGAAGAAAATGAAAATAGATTCATGATTATGTTCAATGCCAACCAGTGACTTGCTGACTCATGGAAGGTCATGGGTTCAATCCCTGGCCGGACTAAAATCATCTGCAAATGGTTAGACCTTCACAAAGGCTTGGATGTCCACATAAATGTTGGTCACACCCCATTTAGAGATTCATGATGACTGAAGTTAATATGCCACAGGAGTACCACTGATAGATTATCAAAACCTCACTATCCTCTTTAGATTTGGTATAGACAATAAGAGGGCATGACATACCTGAATCGTTCTTGGCCAGCCGTGTCCCAGATCTGGAGTTTGATTTTTTGACCAGCTACTTCGATAATTCTTGTTCCAAACTCAACACCAATAGTATGAGGGCAATCTGCCATAACTGAATATCAAACATAGTTGGTCAATAAAGACACTTTCATATTCTTTGAGGTCCAGCATTAAAGCAGGGAAAAAGACAGAACCCTTCCTGATTATGTACAGGCTTTTCTGGTCACTTTTCCAAATTGTATTTAAAAATTTTATCCATTTCATTTACATCATTTTTCATAGAAAGTAAATTTTTTCGTCAAAATGAAAGGCACATTAAACCATTTTTAGCCACAGTCTCAGACATTAACTTATTCTGGTTATATTCAAAGGAATTAAAAAATAAACTGTGGTTGAATTTGAAAAAATTGAATGAAGTCATTTAACCCATAAGATTATTTCTAACTTCACAAAATATTTTATAACACCTTTTGTAAAACAATTTGAAATATCTTATTTGTCCCAGTTTTCAATTGTTTTCTTACAGGTGTAATGACTGCAATCTAGCCACTGTTATAGCTTACATTTCTTTTCTGTAAATTGATGAAGAAGGCAGGACTTTCCAACACCCATATCACCTGATGAATATAACAACATATGCATATAACTATATCATAAAATGCATCATATGAACCAATAATTTTAATTAAAAATAAATACATACTAAATGAAATGATATATTTAAAATGAGATACGAAAAAATTGAATTTAATTCCACATTAATTTCTGAAATTTATTCCTACTAAAAGTTTAACTATATTCCAAGATTGTGAGGATCTATTTATAGTTAGAAAACTTCTTAAAGCTTGCATGCTATTTTCTTTAATACTGAAATCGTAATGATTATGAAATCTTTGGAAGAAAATCATTACATCTTTACTACAAGTTGATACACAACACCTTGGAATTAATGTCAGCATTTTGCATCGACAAGACATATTCTCTTACCTATAATAATATATTTGAATATATAGGAGTAATTGTACGGCCCTGTGGCAGCCATCTTTGCGACCTGTGAAGACGAAGAATCGATAGAAAACACATCGTCATTTGTATAAATTTGTTCTTTAATTTTATTGAACAAAAGTTGCAAACGATGATTTTGTGATGCAATTTTTTTATTAATTTCGACTTTTAGGGTTTCTAAACAAAGCCAAATGACGTGGAAATCAAAGGAGAAGCTGGAATAAAGAGGAGATAAAACGCTGATTGAAAAAAAAGCGAGAAAGATGGAGGTTAACACGTGTGGCTTTATGAAAATTCCAGACGACGTCCCCTTGTGGAGATAGCACTTGCACCCACCCCCCAGTAAACCAGAACACACTGAATAAAAAACAACTGAAACCAAAGAAACTAAAGACACACAGCTCAAGATGACGGCTATTGCAACGTGGAATGCTCTTAATTAAAGGAAATTACTGCTCACCTGGAAAAGAATCGCAAAGCAAAGATCAAATCCGGAAGACAATTACAAGAAAAGATGGCGGATCCCGTGATTCCTGTGATGATGCCGACAATACTGCATTATGGGGGATTTATACCACTTACCGAATGACCTTCGGAAATCCATCGGATTTGATTAAACTTTTACGAAGTTTATAAGCATGAAACGCTCCTTGAAAATATCATTTTTGACTCTCTTTTTTAAAACAAGTAATAAAAAAATCATGATAATTGGTCATTTATTAATGAGAAAAAACGATAATGTAAATGACGCATTTTTCTAAATTTTTACAATAAATATAAAGCTAGCCACTTTTTGTAAAAAGCAATCAGAAAAAACATGAAAAACCGAAAAGATATAATAATTTACGCTTTAAAATGAATATGAGAATCAGGATTTAAAGATAAGTAAAAAAATTAAGTAATAAAAAAAAATCTTATGCAGGCGTTGCTTTACGAACATTTTCTCGACGCATACAATAAAATATCGATTTCAACCTTTACTCAGACAAGATTTATGTTAAAAAGAAGAATAATTTGATTGAAATAATTAAGGTTTTTGAAATAATAAGGAAAAAACACTGAAAAGCAACACGGAATTTTTATCGACTGACACGATGAAATATCGATTGTCAACTCCAACCATTTAGATCAAGGCGCGTGGTTACCCTGTGTTTTTTAGGAAGGGTTAACAACATGGCGATCACCAAGTTAAGGAGATTTTTCGATCATTTCGACAATATTTTTAACATCCTCCGCTGGAAATCATGACATCTGTGTGGAAAAAGCTCCAGAGGGTTGGCAAAAATGCCAGCAAGTTCCAATTCACTGCATCTTTTGAGTCGTTGACGGTAGAATGCTCGAAAAGTGGAAAATGGTGAGATGAAAAATGCTATTCTATGAACAAATGAAAGATTCCTTTTTGGATTTAATAATCTTCTTTATTTATTAAACTAAAGCTTCTAATCTATGGATCAAAATGCTCACATGTACGATTTACACGTTGAAGAATAAAACATCCCAATATTTACAATTCAGTCATTCATTTGATATAATTTCACAGCATCATTTTGGCGAGAATTTCAAAGTATTCCTGTGTTTCGAGACCACTTTTTCTTTTCTTTTTCATACCGTTGAATCGAAACTAAACCCCTTAAAGTCATCTCTAACCCTAACGCTATCTTTCAGCCTTGCCAAGCTTCAAAAACCGTATATCTAAAGTATCTTAATATGCCACTATATGCATAACACTTCCTCTAAGTTTAGCTCTTCCCTGTCAACATTATTTCTTGGTAAAACGTTAAAATATTATTTTTAATTACTTTATCCAAATATTTATTGGAAATTACTCACTTTTTATGCGTCTAAGCGAGACTATTTTCGTTAATATTTCTGAGAATTCAGCCGGAAGAAGTTTGGAATTTCTTAAATAATTGAAAACACAAGCTTGTCTTTCTTCCTTGACGTAATTTGATATGATGTTCGAAAAATATTTTTTACCGATGATATTTTTAAATTCTATGTAACGTTTTGTACTGCCCTCAGTATTGTTTTTGTTTATTTACAATGTGAATCATAATTAGTTTTTTTTAAAAATTAACAAAATTTCTTATAATATTGTTGTGGTTCTAGGCACTTGGCTAATAAATTTTTATAACTATTGTCACTGGTTTACCATAGTTGTAAAGTATTGGCTCAAACCAAGATAAGCATTACTTTTGAACAACTTTTCATTTAAATGCAAGGGCTCTTTAAAAAATGAATAGTGTAAAAAAGGTTTAGTTGTCAAATGGTTTTGTATGCAAGAGCTTGTCCAACATAGTTTACAAAATCTTTGAACTGCATACTGTTCATTGCAGCATAGTATACATGTATGTAATAATTATTTATTAAACAACTCATGAATAATTAATGAGCAAAACACACTAGAAATCATTGACCATGGAGGAGGTTGTAATTCAGATACAAAATTGTCTTCATTTGCATAAACTTTAACTTGAATTTTCTCAGCCAAACTTGATTCATTTCATAAAAATCAGTAGAATATGAGAGCATACACCTAGACGTTGTTTAAGTAGTCTACAGCATTTGTAGCCATGTTGTATCAGATTTACAATCATCAGCGAACACAAACATCTCGGACGCCCTCTTGAAAATTACTCAGTTAGAACCCAGGTCAACTCTGGCATTCGGTCAGGTGACCGATCAAGGAACGCCTTGCTGTTTTTTGTCGTCGACCAAATACCATGCCATATGGACCCCGTGGTAATGGAAATTAGTGAAGTGCTAAGAATCACTGAATCAGAAACTGAATATGTTGATATTATTTAATATATAAATCAATATAAAAAACAAATAAAGACGTTTTAATTCAGCTTGTCAGTTTTAAGTTTTGCTTGAAGGTCTCAAATGCACAAGCATTTTTTAGCTTGTTACTTAAAAAATGAATTTCAAACCCTGACTACTTATTATTACCTTAGTCATTACCATATAAAATTTATTGTACAGTAAAAAGTTATTAATATTCTTGATGTGCATTCCTTAACTTAAGAAAAAGAGATGCAAGACATGGCTGGCATAATGGATGACATAACAGAAGAAGCTATGACCAAACCTTTTGTACAAGTCATCCAAAATGGCAGCTATAACAGCACATGATGCACATGCATAACACATACAAACAACTCTCCAGGAATAAAGATATCACTACATTTTACAGAAATTTCACAAATGTCCAACCTTAATGTGTAATAGACCTTTATAGCTTGGGCATAATGTTTTCCAATTTCAGACCACATGTCAATCCCTTGGGAATAAGATCCTTTGTTTGAGATTCATCCATATTAACGTATCTTCTCAAGCATTACCAAGAAACAAAGAAACAATAACTAAGAGAATGACACATGGTGTGAAATGGGTTAACATTACACCCCAAGCTAAAAAAATTACTGTTCTGAAATCATTCAAGCAAATTCAGTAAAGGTTATTAATATTTTTCAGGCAGCCAAATAAATTGTGTGTAATATGGACAAGAAGGAAAAGAAGAAAAGTTTCAAAAGTGAGTATTTTGTTTTTATTATCTATATCTTATCTTATATACTGTAGTATTTATTTATTCATTGTTTGGTCTATTTAATGTATTTTCAATGCCAGTGACTTTGAGATGTACTTTAATCAATTCCACAGTTACATTCCTGGATTCCTGGAATCGCTAATCCATTTAGAGGTGTCATTGTGTGGACTGAACCAGAAGAGATTGATATAACTGTCACTTTATACAAGGTAAATCATTCTTTAGTGGATTTTCTTACTTACACTGTAAGTCATAATTCCTGATACACACTTATAATTATACATGTATCTGGGTACTATAAGGATCTCAAGTTTTATGATAAAAATCAAAGTTTTTAATTGACAATGTCTGTGTTACTAAAAAATTGTTTTTTTCTGATAGTCATGAAATCATGAAAGAGTTATTTTATCAATTATTAACAAACATTTAATAATAATTTAATTTCTTTTTCAAATCCCTTTTCTAACAAATCTGAAGGACTCCAGACCAGGAAGTCCTTATGAGGACAAAGAATGGACCTTTATAATCGAAGATGTAAGTTTTCATTTTATTGAAATTATTGCTTATTCATTCATTGAATTTAGCTTGCTATAATTTTTCCATCAATATAGGAATCAACCACTGGTCGCCGGAAGCCAATAGCCCATGGAACAATAAACATGGTGGATTACATAAGTATGGAATTAACTGAGAAAGATGTCTCAATCAAATTAAAGCTTGCTTCCAAGAAATTGGTCTATGCAAGTTTGGAACTGAAAATTTCTTGTATTCTCATCAAGGAGGGAAAAGCAACGTAAGAAAAAAACCTATTGCAGTATAAATTCACCTCACGTGGTAAAGATTGGGTTGGTTGGGGGGAGGTTGAATTCAAAACTATTTTCTATGAAACACTGAGCTTCTTTTAACCCACAAAGTATTTCGTTTTGTCTCATTTGCTTGAAATTTGAGGGGTACTTTGTATGTACACAATAGTGTTCACGTGTAGTGAAGGATAACAAGCTGTTGTATTCATGCAAAGTGCCCCTCAAAGTAGAGAATAAGAAACCATGATACTGCCAATAAGTAACTGGAAAAAGCAATATTTTATACATATCTGACTAAGACTTTGATATTGATCATTGATTCCCATGGCAACAGGGATGAAGACATGATCAGTATTGGCAGTATGCTCAGTCTTAATGAAGTTGGAAACCTGGCCGACTTTGATGTGGAGCCACAGGTTACCACACCCCAGCCAATTCGCCGACCTAGCCACAAGCGGAGATTATCTCAGGGGAATTCAAATTCTGTACCCAGAGGTAAGGATAGATCTTGGGATAAGAACTTTTTGACTTGCTTAAGAAATTAGTTTGTATCTTAGGAGAAGCATTAAATAACTACCTGACCTGTTTGATTTATTTCAGTATCATCCAAAAAGGAAGACAAACCATTGTCTACTAGTAGCACACTGCAAAGTACTCCATCAAGACAAAAAAAAACACGATCCAAATCGACTACCCCTGCAGGCGATAAATACTTTGCATCTGATATGCAAGAACCACTTGAAAGAAGGTATGGTCTAACAAAAGCAAAGTTGTTTTTTTAAAAACAACTTTAGTATAAATTTTTTTTTTTTTAATTATACCAATGCAGGAAGTCAAAATAATCTCTGTTCCTACTTTTTAAAAAGAAATTCAAATAAATAAATAAATCTCTTGTTTGAAAAATTTGTACCAAAATTACCAAATACTTTTATTTTTTCAAGATTGAGCAATGCATCACAGGTTTCACATGAAACAGATGATACACCGGTAAGATAATCTTGGAATATGTCACTGAAGAGAGTGAATAGAAATATTATAGTAAAAAATACTGCTAAAGTGTTTTAATCCCTTGGTAATTAACCCCAATCTACAGGTCAAAACAAGAATTGAGAAAAATATTTTCATTGTATTGACTTCCTGGTAGAGAATTAGTGACATCACGTGTAAGGGGGTTTACTCTATATAACCTTTTTACCCCTCCTGATAATGCTAGCAATTGTGTATTAAATCTTCAGGAAGTTATCAAAGATATAAGTAAAGCTGAAGGAGATTTGATCAGTAAGTTGAACATTTTGGGAAAGTGAATAACACTTTTCAAATAAAAACAAGACTTGAGATATTTTTTTCTTTTTACAGAGTGGTGTAAAATGTGTACAAAGGGATACAAAGGAGTAAAGATTAAAAACACTACAACATCATGGCGTGATGGGCTTGCTTTCTGTGCTATTCTGCACCACTTTCATCCTGATCTTTTGTAAGTGAAATTACATGCAACACTGTCGGTCTCCCTTTTTCGAGTAGTTTATGTTTGCTCCATTTCGTTTCCTTTTGCTTTCTTACTTTTTTAAATTTTTTCTATTCTCAAGACTTTTATTTTATTTTCTTTCTCGTTTGATTAAGTTTAAACCTTCTTATTTTTCATGTTTGTAGTGACTTTAACTCTTTAAGTTATGAAGATATAAAAGAAAACAATAAACTGGTGAGTCAATTGAAATTTTTCTTTCTTTCCTCGTTATTTCCTCCGATTTTTGTTGTTAATTCTGTTTTTGTTGTTGCTGTTTACTATTGATGTTATTGCTGTTGTTGCTGTTGTTGTTGTTTCTGTTGTTGTCTTTGCTGTTGTTGTCGTTGTTTTTGTTTTTGTTTTTGTTTTTGTTTCTGTTTTTGTTTTTGTTTTTGTTGTTGCTATTTTTGTTTTTTGTTGCTTTTGTTGTCGTTGTTGCTGTTTTGTTGTTGCTGTTGTTGCTGTTGTTGCTGTTGTTGTTGTTGTTGTTGCTGTTGTTGTTGCTGTTGTTGTTGTTGTTGCTGTTGTTGCTGCTGTTGTTGTTTTTGTTGCTGTTGCTGTTTTTGTTTTTGTTGTCGCTGCTGTTGTAACTGCTGTTGTCGTTGCTGTTGTCGTTGTTTGTTGCTGCTGTTGTCGTTGTTGTTACACAACTCTAGTTTATTCTTCCTTCATCAGGCTTTCGATGAATTTGAAAAGCTAGGCATCCCCAGGCTACTCGACCCGATGTCCATGGCGATCTCATCCGTTCCAGACAAGCTGTCAGTCATGACGTATCTCTTCCAAATAAAAACACACTTCACAAAACCCACCCCTCAAGTGACACCACATCGGAAACACAAGCCTTTTAGTTTATTCAAAAAACACACTTTGTCAGACTCTCCGAAGGAGAAAGAAGAGGATGAAAAATACCGCCTAAAGCTTGAAGCAAAATATCGATTGAGCCAAAATCTTGAAGACTTTAATTTCCAAGAAATGCAAAAAACTGAAAATATTGAGAACCCAAAAGAAAAATTAAACGAATTTAAGAAAATTGAGGCATCACGTGATCTGGATAGTCACGTGGGTCTTGAGGACGTCACTGCTGACATAACGGAGCATGCTACAGATAAAGATACCGCTGTAAAAAAGGACTCTGATGTCGTAGTTCGACGGCAACCCAAAAGTATTGATATTGAAGACGTCAAAAGAAAGTCTGGATACAATCCTTTTGATGATGATGACGACGTGGTTCAGTCTCCTAACGAGAAACTTTCCTCTGTTTTGGATGATATCACCGAAATATCGAAATCCGATGAAACAACTCTATCCCAAAAGGCAATGAAAGATGAAAGCGAGAAAGGTAGTATACCCCCTAAAGAATATAACCCCTTTGACGAAGATGAACCCGAGTCTCCCTCTCAAGAGACTAATCGCCTTGCGGAGATTCTTTCAGAAAACCAGTCGAAAACCGGTTATAACCCGTTTGATATGGACAGCGATGAGGGACCTTTCAGTCCCACTGATAAACAATCTACTGAGTTAGGGACGCGAACTAAGGCAGAAACGACAGAAAATGCTAAAACCTCGAAGACACGGTTAGGGTACAACCCATTTGAAGACGACTGTGACGAAAACGAAGATGAGCAATCTGGTCCGACTGAGAAAGAGTCTTCCTCGTCTAGTAAAGAAACGTCCGCAGCACCGGTGGATTATGGATACAATCCATTTGAAGATGATGACGATGAAGAAGAAGAAATCAAGAATGAACAGGACAAGAAGAGCGTGTCAGGACCCAGTAAATCTGGACAGTTTCAGAGAACACGTCTGACAGCAAGTGGTAGAAGGATCAAGTTACCCGCGCCGAAGCCCAGAGGAGTTCCTTATCGACCAAAACAAGACCAACCCATCGCAGTAAGCAATTTTGTACAAAATAAATAGATCTTTGGGAGAGATTTTCGCGTTATTATCTCATGGCAGTTTTTTTGGATGACAGAAGTCTGCCACCCAAGATGGCCGCTGTCACGTGATTATGCAAATATCTCGTAATTATAATGCATGTGCCAATGAAAACCCCGAAAGAGGGGGGGGGGGTTGGGCATATGTGGGGCATTTATATTTTCTTCAATGATTTTTGTCAAAATTCCCCACCCTGGGGAAAGAAAAATAAGTCAAATTTCCGCCCCCGCCCACCGGGCTTAACATTGATACATGCATAATCGTCTGGTAGATACCAATCGGTTTTCAGGATTTGGTTTTTAAAACTTTCTAGTAACGTCAAGCGCACCATTGGTTTGCACTTCTGAGCCAATAGGCCATTTGCATGATGGCGTAATTTACTACCAAGACCAGAATACTTTGAGTGGCTTCTATTGTCAGGCAAAT
>WUAP02135029.1:0-13156 GCA_015163945.2 Stichodactyla helianthus
CGAATCCGCTTGCCAGTCAGTTCTCGTTGCTACGTGGCAACGCATCACGTGACAGGGGTCCTGCAAAGGGCCTATTGGAGGGCAAAATATAGAGTACTTCCAGTCGTCGATTTTCAGGGACTTCCCATAAATTAGCAGGAGGGAGAGGTGGAAAAAAGGGGAAGGTCATCATTTTTTGAGCCTCCTATGAAAGGGTGGTTCATCTAATAAAAGACAACAAGAAGGAGGGTCGCATAAAATTATGCTTAGTCGGATTAAAAAAATAATAAATAAATAAAATAAATAAATAAATAAATAAAAAAGGGGCATGAAAATTTAGTTCAAACCCCCACGGAGGATCATGATATTTTATCCCTGTTTCTGAGAAGGGTCATGTCATTGGCAGCTCTAAATTTTAAATCTGCACCCTTCTCCACCATTGCTAATTTATGACAAGTCCTTCAGGAGAATAAAATTCTACTGTTTTGTCCTTCAAACTGAACTTCTTCTGGAATAGCCCAAAGGGTATATAGCATCTCCAAGGGTGAAAAACTTAAGACCTTTTTTTTATTTAATTCGTAGTTTCACGCTCCGCGTGCTATAATTTATATATGTGCATTTAGTCAATTGATTATTATACTTATGTATTATTACATTATTAACAATAATTGATTATTTTTCTTATTTTAATTGATTATTATTTTTATGTGTTACTTGTCTAAGATCGCCTTCCGTTTTTCTATCCGTCACAAATCGTCATCTCGGCTTCAACACGCATGCTCACCTCAAGACTGGTGCACAGCACAGGCAACCCAGTTTACGCTCTTAGAGCGTCTTTTTCATATTATTTCTCATTGTAAGAGCACTGAGATTTAAATTAGGATTTCAAATTTAGGTAGGGGTGGGGGCGTCTCTCTATCAGCGTGTTCCCGATAGCGTATATTACTTCAATGGAGAATACATACCTCTTATAAACCGAGCGCGAGGGCCGTACCATAAGTTATGAATCGCAAATTGGTCAATGAGAGAGTGAAATACTCTTCCCATATGATAAAGACGCCTTAAAACCCCAAAGATTTTGATATAGTTAATGCACGACTGAAAACACTGCAAAGAACTGGAAACTGGGGTGTTGCAATAATGACGTGATAATGAAACTAACTTATTAAAGCCTGCGTGCAAATGTTACCTTAACCCTCCTCATGCAGTAAGGCAACGTGTGCGCACAGGCTAACTCCTCAGGGAACAGTTATTATTTAGAGGGAGGGGGACTGTTTCGCATGGGGAGGACACTAATTTACATTCAAAGAAAAAGGTGTCAAGTAAATTTATGCAGAAAAAAATTAAATCCAGCAATGTCAAGAGGGCGTGGGGGAGGTAAACATGGCATCGGGCTCAATTTGCAATAGCTCACCTCCCCTCCCTCGGAGTAAAATGCATATTTCATAACACTTATCAGTTTGCCTCAAATAAAGAACAAAAACTGAAACAAGCTTAAGAAATCACTTGATTATCATACACATGGTTGAGGCTTTTTTGTACATGTTTATTATGAATTTCAGAAAGGATAGCTCCTTACGGATCATGTCAGTACTGATGCGAAACAGAAAAGGTAAGTTGAGAGCCGGCCGTGAGAGAGCAATTGGTGACAAAAGATGAATAAAATCAGTAAGCATTATCTCTACGTTTGCCCAAAAATGTTTGCCAGGGCAACTCCCTACATCCAAGTTTCCACGGACGCCGGCTACGAAGGCTACTGCCATAACAAGCAGCAAGCAGTCGTGGACATCTTTACACATAAACTGCGAGCAATTCCTCCCACACACCAGAAGTTTCTTTAAGTTTGACAATGAATATGGGATCAATGACTACATGTTTGGGATCGCGAGCACAATCCCGATCGAGACCCCGGATCAGGAATCACAGAAGGACCAAAAGTAGGATCGGGATCATAAGACCGAAATCGGGGATCATGGTCCTTTACTGGAAATTTCCTTTTAAAAGGGGAATGAATGGAATCAACAAAAATTTATCGGGATCAGGGATGAAAATGAACGAAATTTCGAGAACAGAGATCGATTTCTTGACAAAAATCAGGATCAAAGAAGAAAAAAGATATCTCGTCACGAGCCTGTGACCAAGAAAAATAAAGAGACTTCTCGTAGTCTATTTTACACATAGCTGCTCGTTTGAAGAGAGAAGGGTAGGGTTCTCGCAACCGCAGACTTCCGGCAACGCAAGCTAGCTTACCTTTTAAGTGTGCTGTCAACGCCCCTATCTCAGTCTAACACTGTTCCAATGTTAACTCCAAAGATATATGGAACTGAATAGGAGTATATAGAATTCACTATATTTTTAAGAACATTTAAAATTTTTTTTACTAATACATTTTAGAATACGATGACGTCACGTCATGTTGATTCAGTACCTGTACCCCTTGACGTCACATCTAGATTTGGAAAGCGTTCGATTTGCTTTTTTTTTATCGACGCATGTTCAAATATTCCATACAAAGTCAGTTTAAAATGACATAGAGATGAATGTGATTATAATAAAGAAATGACAAGGAAGTGAAGTCAAACTGAACACTATTGAAATCTAACTAGATCATATTCCACCAACCCAGAAACCTAGGCCTGACTGTTTCGTTTGTTTATTTATAAATTGGCATCCCTGAAGGATGATCTTCAACTGGGCTTAGTTATGATTAAACGTCTACTGGCATTTTATGTATCACATAAATTGGCGGCAAGTTGAAGCACACCTTCAACATTTTTCCTGTGTTTTCTTAGCTACAAAGGAATTATAATATTTTGACTGCCTATCCATTAATCACAATTCGGTTTTTCTGCTCAGATTTTAACTAAATTACGAATGGAGTGATGAAAATTAGCTTCTTAGACCCTAGAAAACTGAAAAATTCAAAGAAAACATGAAAATCAGGTCGAAATCGTGTCTCTCTGTTGATTAATGAAGAAGAATGAACCAAAGTTTATTAATAACAAACGCGGTTGCCATGGTACCGTGACGTATTATCATACAAGCAATCGAAATAATTTATTTTGGATTTCCATCAAAATCGAACTTCACAAAAGAAATATATTTATTATGAAGTACTCGCGCTAAATGTGCAAATTTCAATACAGAATAACTCTCTGAGTACATTACTCAGTGTATATATATAACAGATATCTTGTTCGATCGTGGTTCTTGGAAGGTTTATAGCGCGTGATGGAGCCGAACATACACTTTTGACCCTTTTACTGCTCGACAATTCCTTGGAAAGTGGCAAATACTGCCTAAAAGGAAATATTGCACATGGAGAACTATTTTAGTCCGAGCAATTTTAAGAGAAAATATACTTTAATCATCCGTTTCTTGTGGATTATCTTATGGCTTCTTGTTTGCCAATCAACTCGAAGCAAGGCTGCCGGTAAGACGCATGTAGCGCTTGAAAAACATAAATGTTTACCTCTTATTTTAATTTCGTGAAACTAGACTTCTTTCTCTAATGATTTTGTATGTTGTACAGGGCCTTGTGATTGTTCGGTGTGTGGCTCACAATGTAGTGGAAATATTGGATGTCCAGCAGGACAGTATTTGGTGTCAAACGGAAGCAACTGGGGATGTATTCAATGTCCGTCAGGCTATTTGTAAGTATCTTCAAGGAAGTCAGAAAGTAATGTTGGTCAATTTCTTTAATGTCTCCTTCTTTATTAAAGTGAAATGATATTCTTTAAGGAATAATAGCTACTTATATTTTGGCGTGCCGGAATTTCGTGATATAAATAATTTTTTATCAACTTCAATCTGGACTGCATACCATGGTAACTTACAAAAACTTTGAGTGATTCGTCTCGGCCTAATTACTGATAGACCATGACGACTTTTTTATGTTTTAGACGATGTTACTGTACGAACGATTAAATGGTTTAATTACAGTGCTTAAGAAATGTAGAATTTCCTGTTTATACGTCAAATAGGCTGAACATCATTGAACAGTACAACACACGATTTTACCAAAATTGCATAAGCTCTGTGAAGTACACGGTGCATTGTAGATGTGCTGTTAAGTTATTTTTAAATGAGTAAGTTAATCATTCAAGGTGAAACAGTTTTCTACTGAACTGCAAAAAGTTACATTAAACCTTTTCAAATATAACAACAATTTTTACCATGCACTGCTGTTTATATGTTATGTATTTTTCCAAAGTTAAAGTTGTTCAGACCTCGACATTCTTTATTCACCAGTCAATGGATAATGTTATCTCTCAAAAAAGAAGGGATATTCAATACTTTACAGTGTCATTAACTATATAATCACGATGGATGTGAAAATTAGAATAAAATGAAAAGAAATGGAAATAGAAAAAGATTTTGATTTCTTGCTTTTACTCTTTGTGTATGTTGAAAATATTGCTTTCATCCTTTGCCCTGGAGAGCTGCTACGCAGGCTAGTAGCCATAATAATAAACAGCTTCTGTGTTGACTTAATGAGCATGAAATATGAAGAGGTTTATGATGTGGAAATAAATAGCCTAGTAATTCAATATAGCTACTTACAGCACTACCATCTGCACAAAAAAACATCATTTTATCAATGATCAAGCATTGTTGTGATATCTTTGATAATTACTGTTTTTTTATATTGTTCAAATTTAGTTGTCCTGGTGGACGAAATGCCTCTCAACCCTGTCCTTCAGGTTACTACACACAAAGCCCAGGAAGGATGGATGAAGGAGGCTGTGAGGTTAGTAAAATTTATAATCTTTGTGTTAGTAGGAGAAATGCAGTAGGTTTCATAACATATACTGTACCACCAGAAAAATGCTCTGGTAATGTATTAGAATGGACTCACTTACTTGGATACTAATATTCCAAAACACATTTAAGAATAAACTTTTTAATTTTTTTGAGCTATATTTATATTCAAAATAATGTATCATTCTAAAGCATCAATGGTAAATGAAGTAATATATCAACAATGAGTGTGAGTGTTTCATCAGGGGTTCAAAACACCGAGAAACTGATGAAAGGCCTCATGCTTTTATTGTTTCGAGGTGTTTTGAATCCCCTGATGAAACACGAAGCATAAGTTTTTGATATGACTTCTCAAACTCATTCTAACTTCATTGTTATAGAATCTCTTGAGAAAAGTTAAAACAATGGCTTTTGTAATCTTTTCAATAATGAACTGTTTTGTTGAAATAAACTGGTTTTACCTCCCATAAACTTCAACAGTCAGTGAAATAGACTAATGGAGAAGTAGAGAGCATAGTAGTCTAGGGATTCAGGGTTCGATTCTGTTTGAGAGAACATTTGGTTTGTCGAGTTCTTTTTTTAAAAAAAGTAAGAAGAACTTTCATGAGGGTGAAAGAAGGATAGCGAGTACAATTAGAAGGTAAGTAATCAAAATGCAAGTGTCTTGATCATTGTTGAACAGCAATCAAAACCCTTAAGATCTTGATCTGGTGTTTCATTGGGTATCAAGATTCATCCACCTGACTCAATAGAGGCTCATGATTGAAAGTTCAGCTAATGAATTAGTAATGAGTTTGAGAAGATAAAATAGTAATGGATGGCATGATATTGCCATATGTGAGAAAAACGTCCAAATTTTCTCAACCTATTGACATATACTTATAAGAATTTAGAACTTAACAGCATGTATACTTAAGTAAGTAATTGTAATTCATATATTTACAATACTTACCATTATCTCCCAAGAAATGTCCTGCAGGCCATTACTGTCCGGTGATAGGAGAATCACCTCGACCATGTGACCCAGGATACTATGCAAACAGCACTGGTCAAACAAAATGTACAATTTGTCCAGAAGGATTCCAGTGTGAAAATCAGGCCCACAAACCAGAGAAATGCCCAGATGGATTTTTCAGTGCTCAAGGAAATTCATCTTGTAGTATCTGCCCAGCTGGGTATCAGTGCCCAAATGGTTTTTCACCTCAAGCATGTTCAGAAGGTTTTTATGCACTAGCAAAATCAACTTCATGTTCTCCCTGTACCACTGGTTCAAAGTGTCCTAATAAAGGAATGTCTGTACCAACTCCATGTCCAGTTGGATCCTATACTAATATTACAGGACAGATCTCTTGTTCTGATTGTGAAGCAGGACACAGTTGCCTTAACCAGGATTCTTCAACATTATGTCCTGCTGGTCAGTTCAGTAGACATGGTGAAGCTGGTTGCTCACCATGTGGTCCTGGTAACTATAGTGAGGCTGGGGCAACTGTATGTAAGCCATGTCCTGCTGGACAGCAATGTTTAGACCCAGCTCAGCCACCTGTAAATTGTACAGAAGGAACATATTCAATCCAAGGTGAAGCAGTGTGTTCTAACTGCGCACCAGGACAGATAAGTTCATCATCCAAGATTTCCTGCTTGCCTTGTCCAGCTGGACATTACTGCCCAGATCCAAGGTATTGTTTTTACTAAACAGTACTTTTCCATGTTCTTTGCCATTTTATCAAGGCACAGATGTTTGGAGCATAGTTTTAGTGTAATGTGTTGTTGACAAGTGATTCTAAAACTTGTGTTTTCTCAATATTCCAAGTGTTAATGAATTAACAGCATAGGACATGAAAAAAGCTTTTTATATAGCTTTATGAAATAAAAAATGATTTAATAGAAACCATTTTTCCCTGCTCTTACATTTAGCCAAAAAAGTGTATGTGTGTGTGTTTGTGGAGGGGGGGGGGGGGGAGAGTTATATTGTAGTCATTTTATAATTACTTATAATGATAGGTAATCTGTGTATATATCATAAATATAATTAATTTCATAAAACATTTTTTTTTCATTGCATTATTCAGCACTGCTGCAACTCCATGTCCAGTAGGTATGTACTCTACTGGAGGAGCATCATTCAACTGCACTCCCTGTCTAGCTGGTAGTGCCTGTGCCAATCCTGCAAACACCCCAATACCATGCAGTGGAGGTACGTTTAAAGATATATATAAAAAAAGATTTTCTAAAAGTATTTATTCAATCAGCTGACAAAATACAACTCATCACATCATAGTCTCTATGCTCTTTTGATAGCTGTAAATATATGTACAAAGCTGTTATAATTTATGTGAGGAGAGGGGATCTGAGTTTACTTGGTACCAAGTATAGCAGATTTTATATGACTGTAAATTTATCAGAAATGATAAATCCTTTGAACCAATCACAGCTGGTATTCACTGTATATCAAATCAGAATGTGTGAGCATTACACACTCATATAGAGCTGTTAAGTTCGAGGTATTTCCGGGTCCAATTTTTCAGAAAATGTGCTAAAATAAAACCAAAACGTTTATCCACAATTCCTCCTCCACCTGTAATAAACAGACCTATGTACATGAATTCCTATTATGAAGAACAAAACAAGAAAAATCTTCAAAGAACTACTTTTCATTTTGGACCCAGAAATCATTTTTCGTTCGAATTACATCACACTTAACAGATCTATAGTGTACCAGTAATGGTAATGCACCTGTCAATGTCCCCCCCTGCTTCCCAACCCAGGCATGGCCAGGAACTTGGAATTTGATGACTGTGAAAATGGGAAAATATGCACTAACCCCTGGGGGGAACGTTGCTGATTCATTGGCCTGCATATTCCCCCTCTCTTTGCAGTTTAAATTGGCCCTGGGCCCAGTTGTGCCCAGGTTGCAGGGGAGGGGAGGGGAGGGGTAGCAGTTTACATTGACTGATGCACAACATTATCACAGTCATTTGGAATCTTCTCCAAATTATTATTATTTTATTAGTATTATATTAAAATATTATCTTCATACTTTTTTACCCCAGCACCTTATTGTAAAATTCCTAAAACTTGAGCTGCTAGTTCAAATAGTTGAAAAAAGACATTCTACCAAGTTAATTCTAGGAGAACATTGACCAAAGTTTGAATTTTATAAACAAACCTTGTTAGAATTCCCAAAACTTGAGATAAGGGAATGTAGTTAAGATTTTTAAGTTAAGCTTAACTAGGCGTGTTTAGACTTGTGTTTGAGGTTCAACCTAAGTTAGACACGTCGAAACAATGCTAAATAATTAGCGATCATTGTCAAAACCTTTACCCAACCTAGGTTAACGCTGTAGTCTAAACACGGCCTAAGAAGTTTACCAACTGCACAACTTACCTTGAGAGAGTGAAGTGATTCCTTTATCTCTGTAAATTTGGTTTTTCGTTTTGCTACGACAGCCTTTTTAAAGTTTCTGAAAACTTTTCGCATTTCTGTTGACATAATTTTCGCTAATGAACCCATTTCCCATTTCGATAACTTTGGAAAACTTCACATCTTTTAAAGATGGCTTCCACTGACTGTCTCTTCGGTATATATTGGTGCAAGCGCGTCAAGTTTGAACAAAAGTGGCGCGAAAATGGTTATTATCTGATTGGGCGATGAGTTTTCTATCTCTCTTCCTGATTGGGCTTATTCACTTTGAGGCTTCCACTTAACCTCTTTTTTTTATTCAGTTAGGGAAAATCAACCATAAATTTTCTTAGTAGTTATTGTATTATAAATAATTTCATCTCTTTTTATGTAATCTCAATCGAAGCTACGTACTCTTTGGCTATGTGGACCGAGTGTAAGACGTGTTCGGCTGGTTATAGATGTCCAGAACACAAGACGAAAGAGTTGTGCCCATTCAATACTTCTTCAGGATATTATTACAGCACTGAAATGAGTGAGTATTAATCAAAAGAAATTAGATAACTTGGAAACGGAAATCCCATTTTTAAATTCAATTTGATAACTGTTTTTTACGTAGTGACTTAACTTTCATAAGAACTTGTCATCACAGATCATAACGTTTTCGTTTTGGTTAGCTTATAAAAGTGTAAAAGTGTACTAATCACAGAGCTAAGTGTCTCGAATATTCAATAAGTGTAGCTTATACTTGACTATTTATTATCAGTGATCGATTGTGCAAGCTGTCCCAACGCTACAACAGGAAAAATCTGTACATCACGAGATAAGCAACCGGTCAGCTGTCAACCGGGGGAACACCCTAGTAGCTCTGGTACGTCATGCGTTCGTTGCAGACCTGGCTACTACTGTTCCACTCCATCGGAGGTTGAGAAGCCTTGTTTGGATGGCCAGTATTCACTGGAAGGGATGACACAGTGCATCGACTGCCCGAAAGGATTTGAATGTCCAACTGCCAATACTATTCCAACTCCTTGCACTGCCGGTTATTATGCTGATAAAAATAGAATGAAATCTTGTGTACCGTGTCCTGCTGGTAGCAGATGTCCCGTGGTATCGGGTTCTCCTCAGTCATGTTCCGAAGGTAAAAACTTTGATTTCCATAAAGCTTGCTTTCATTGGTATAAATGGCTTATAGCTTCCCAATAAGAAAAGAGAATGACCTCTCTTATAATCGAATATTTACGTGTAGACCTCTCTCTTACATCTTAGGTTTTTCGCCTAATAATTCTGGGTTTTTTTTGTTTGTTTGTTTTTGTTTGTTTTTCTGTCCATTCCACCTCTAAGAACTACCGCTCCCTCACTCGATAAAAAGGAACGGTTCTTATAACTTTGGGTTTTATTATTTCATTTCCTTAATACGTTTACTTACGGCTTTGTAGGTACATACAGCGTTGCTAAATCAGTTAGCTGTATCGATTGTCCACCGGGTGTGGCCTGTCCAAACAAGTCGAATCATATATCAAATAAACACTGTGAACCTGGAACATATTCTGTTGAAAGGCAATTAACTTGTACGATATGTACAGCGGGATTCTACTGTCCTCTTAAAACGTAAGTCTGTATTTAATATCGCCCTAGTCTTAAGTTAGGGCGGTTTTCGTATGAGTGGGAAACGTTAGGAACTGACTTACGGCATGTACAAGGTCGGGTGTGCCGTAGCACTGAAATGGGTTCCCACTGTTTTCTTCTGGATCATCCAGTCACGCGCAATAATGGTCACGGTAGAGTACGTTTCCCACTAAAACGCTCTTGTCGCGCACTAATCTGCGCTTACACTTTATCTTAAGCGCATTACATATTTTTATGAATGAGGATTTTTCCATCCCAAATACAAATCTCCATATCTCAAACCAAAACGAATATTAAGACTACAAGTCGTCGTTGTTGTTGTTATTGTTTCGTTTTGAATTCCTTGTTTCTAACCTATTTTGGAAACGATTTCAGGAAAAGCATTGAATTAATGTGTGCTCCTGGGACCTACTCAGAAGCTGGAGCTCAGGCTTGTACGCCATGTCCTGCTGGAAAGAAATGCCCCAGCTCTACAAGTGTTGGAATTCAAGACTGTCGTGCCGGAGAATATTCTATTGGAAGTCAGACCCAATGTACAACCTGTCCAAAAGGATTTGCTTGTCCTCGAAATGATACCGATTATAAAATTCAATGCACGCCGGGTACTTACTCAGTTGGTAAACAAATTGAGTGTACGCCGTGTAAGGCAGGATAGTAAGTGAAAATTATTTGTCCGTGAAAACTTTGCACGCCATAGTGTAAGTCTGCAACAGCTCGGCAATAGTCCTGAAGACGAATGACGTCATTCAGTTGCTACGTATTGCATTGTTGGATTGGGAGAGGGCAAAGGTCGCCATTTTCAAACAAATCGGGAAACGACAGCTTATTACCAAAAAAAGGAAGGATGAAGGAGTGTTACTTCATACTTCACTAGGAGCCTTTAAGTGTGACGTCACTCGTATGAAAAAGCGACTCCCGGGTCCGAAATGAATTGCAGAAAAGTTGGTTGGAGTTGTTGCAGGAAAAGTTCCGACAAGTGACATTCTGCCAAACCCTTGCGCGCAACAGTTACGCCGTTACCGCGTTACTCTTTGTATTTATTACGATACTTTTGTGTTCTTTTCCCTCGTAGCTATTGTCCACGAATAGATGCAAGGATAGAAATAGCTTGTGATCGGGGATTTTTCTCGACTGGCAACGCATCTGCATGCACTATGTGTCCTCCAGGTTACGCATGTCCGTATCAAGATCGTGACTACCGGTAAGATGTAATAGTCTTTCTTAGCATTCGGATGATCGCTATAACAAGAAATTTATTGAAACGTTAATTTTCTTCAACCGAGTAAATTCCTCTTTTTAAGTTAAGGACTCTCCAATTGTCGATTCATAAGCGTGTGAGAAACTTTAAAAACTACACGTCTAGTTCTTGATTATGATCATTATATTCTTCTCTTGTTCCAGAGAACCATGTCCAAACGGCACTTATTCCTTAGGTGCTCAGATTGAATGCAAAATTTGTCTCCCTGGCCAAGCGTGCATATCGACAACTGAAGGTCCCAAGAGGTGCTCTCCTGGATACTACAGTGAGGTGAACTCTCGGATTTGTAAGCTTTGCAAAGCTGGTTTCCAGTGTGCTGATCCTTCAGGTAACTAATGGTCATTAGATTGTTATTTTTCCTTTCCTTTCCTTTCCTTTCGTTTGCTTTGCTTTGCTTTCTTTTGCTCCCTCCCTCTCTCCCCTCCCTCCCCTCCCTTCCTCCCTTTTTTCTTTCGGCCCGCTCATCCACCTCTTTCCTTAACCAACTCCGGTTTCGATCCCTGATTTTTCTGACAAAGTTATGTGCACAAATTTTCTTCGAATACCACTCTACCTATTCTCTTATTAAACCTCAATAATATATATTGAAAATATTATTTAGTACGTAATGTTTATCCTCTGTATTTTTTAGCGCCTGCAGCTTGTCCAGCTGGAACCTACTCCAGCACAGGATGGTCCAGCTGTATGCCCTGTAAAACGGGATATATATGTCGCGAACAGTCAACCTCCAGTACCCCTGCTGATGGTAAGGAAATTAGAAATTGTTGCTATAACTAAGCAATACCATGATTGTCATCATTTGGAGATTTCTATGGGTATCGAATGAATGGATATGATTGATTTCATGAGATATAATCCTTGTTTTTCATTAGTCTAAATAAACATGACTACATGTGATTTGAAATACTGTATTAGTAAATGTGATCCAGTTTATCCCTCGACGACTTCTATAGGAGTCTTATTTTATGAAAACTAAAACTGAAAAAGTGTAGCATCTTGAACTACCTCCATCGCAAAAACGTTTGATTTTTCCCCCATATTGATATTGAGCTAACTTACCATTTTTTGTTATTTCTTAAGGTGTGTGTAAGCCGGGAGGATGGTGCGACGGCCAAACCTTTCACCCTTGTAGTCCTGGTACTTACAACCCTAAGAATGGTTCCGAGTCATCAAAAGCGTGCATAAACTGTCCTCCTGGCTATTACTGCCAAAACAGTGGGTTATCCAGCTACACCTCGAACCTTTGTCCAGCCGGTTACTACTGCCCAGAAGCAACAAAGTACTCACGTGAATTCCCCTGTCCGGCGGGCACGTATAATCCAGATACCAACGCAACGGCCCAAAGTCCCGCATGTCGTCCCTGCCCCGCAACTAAGTATTGCAAGGCTGGCTCAAAAGAGCCTGCTATATGTCCACCAGGATATTACTGCCCGGAATCGACAAGAGCAGAAAATCAACATGCGTGTCACGCCGGAACATACAGTGATGTGACTGGGTTAAAGAACTTCACAGAATGTAAGGACTGTCCGCCGGGCAATTATTGTCCGGAAGGAACTTCGACTGAACCAGCGATACGTCCTATACCCTGCCCTCAGGGGACTTACAACCCTTACTGGAGAATTGGGTTTGTCTTGAATTGTATTCCGTGCACCGCAGGAATGTTTTGCCCATCAGCTGGTCAAGTCAATGCAACTGATATTTGTTATGAAGGCTATTATTGCCCCAATGGAACACTTGCAGGCCATCAATTTCCATGTCCTCCGGGGACGTACGGTGACCGGCCGGGACTGACGGCAGCGGAGGAATGTCTGACGTGCCCCATTAAAAAGTCGTGTGGTTGGGGCACTGGTTTGAATAACAACAACACATGGCAAGTTTGTCGTCAAGGGCATTATTGTCCAGCAGGTAAAAACATTAAAAAATATTAAAAGCTATGCCTACCCTCACCAGACATAAATTTTTTACTTAAAACTTAAGATAGCTCCATATAGTTTTTGGACGCGCGCGCGAGGTTGTGCACGAACATGCACAGAACCACAGGGAGCCCAAGCAATGAATCTGACATGAATTAGAAAAAAAATTTGTTAAGAATATGAAAAATAAAATTTCAACCTTCTAAAATTGTTTAT
>WUAP02135051.1:0-13150 GCA_015163945.2 Stichodactyla helianthus
TGTTATATCTTCCAACATGGCGGACATGCCTTTTGTTATTTTGCTCTCTTGGGAATGATTGCAAACCAAGAATTGGTGACAAAGAAAATTTATGCATTCTTCGAACTTTGAGACAGTATGAAGGAAATACTAAATTGACTCAATCAAGCAACCTAATGTTGGAGTGTACATTTTTAGCTATGATTAATTCATTCACCAATCTTGAATTGATGGGATTCCGGATTTCATAAATTGCAGTTTTGGATGATTTTGGATTACGGGAAGCTGTATCCTGAATTCTGAATTCTGTCAGATGGATTCAGGATTCTTCATTTTGGATTGACCATTTTCATACATCACTTCACAGGTCACGCACATAGCATTCAGTTGGGGCTGCATTAGTAGTTTCAAATAATTATTCAAGTTTGCACCACACACCTTTAACTTCCTTGTGTTTTACGTTTCTAGCAAACTGATGTATGGAAAGTGGTCAATTACTAATGACAATTACATGTAATAGCTAATGAAAATTTGTTGATTCAAAAATCCAGAGTCCCTTTTCTACCAGCATATATAAGGAATTCATTTCCCCCAGCCCATACATACTAAACTGTGAATGATCTTACTTTACTGACAGACATGGATGCACCACAGTTATAGGTAGTAGAAAACTTGCAAGACTTCAAAAGGTACATCCAGAGGGAGGATAGTTATGTCTTAGGTTGTTATAATTTTGGGGAAAAATATGGTGATCACATTTAATCAGGGATGCCCCTAGGTGTCTCTAGGTCTCCCTAGCTGCACCAGACACCCCACAGGCCAAACATGAGATTTCTTTTTCAGTAAATATATCAGTCTTCCTTTTTTCAATCTTTTGTTAGCAGCAGTTGCATAAGATTTAATCTAGAAATAAATTTAAATGTACAAATTGAATATGTCAGAACAGGATTATTAATGACATCACTATCATCACTTTTTTCTTTTCAGGCTCCCCCCCTTGCAAATTTCTGGATCTTCCCCTGGCTTGTTTATTATTTTTTAATGCAAGGTTTGTTGTTTTCATTGACATCATTGAATCCATTTTTTTTTACACATATAAACAGGCAGCTGAAAAGCTAGAAAAAGAAACTTCACAAAAATGTTTCCCTTTACAACTGGATGTTAGGAAGGTATGTGTATCCATCCATCCACACTTGTCACCCCCTCCTCATCCACAGATCAAATCTTTTGTATGCAATAACTAATGAATGCACTCTCTTTCCAGTGTTTGTTTTGATCGCTAAAGCGAGTAGATTTTTCATTTTTGCTATTCTAATAACAAGTTGACCTCTGTCATATTCAAAGATTAAAATGATATATCTTCTCGTACTTCTGTTCTTATTAAGTTGACATCTGTTTTTTGGGTGTCTGTCATCTTTTGATAATAAATTTCAACATCACTTTGTCTTGTGAGTAGACTATTTTGACAATGCAGTTTATCATCAGTAAGAAGACAAACACATAAAATACAGATTTAAATTTAACAGACAGGCTTGTAAGTACCTGGACTGATAGATATCATAGTTAGGTCACTGGTATTATCTAATCGATTGTTGATGTCATTTGGGGGGGGGGGGAGGTTCAATTGCAGTTAAGGGGCTCAGACATACTTCCTTAGATAGTGCCCTATATAATCTATTGATGATCAATATTCCACTTCAAACACAGGCTGACCAGGTTGAAGCTGCAGTAAAACAGATTTTAGAAAAATTAAAAAAAATAGACATTGTTGTCAATAGTAAGTGCATAATTGAATTTTTACTAAGGTAAAAATATGATTTCAGACCATTTTTATACAGGTAAAGATTGATAGGGAAGAACTGCAAATGCCAATTGGTGAATGCATGACCAAAAAGAACTGTGGAGCAATAAGAATTTTTCATTTCTTAAATACCTAAACCATGCCTGCACCATTCAGTGAAGAAATCTTTAGCAAGCATTGTTTAGGTCTTAGAAATAAATATAAAGAAATTCTTATTCCTCCCAGTTCCATTTGGTCATGCAATCACCAATCACTTATCCCTGTTCTCCCCTTCAACCTTTTTTGAAATAGCTGTATACCATCACCAAAATGTGTGAACTCAACTAATCATAGTATATCAAACAAATCTAGATGCTGCTGGCAATTTCATATGTCCTGCTGATCGACTGTCATATAATGGGATGAAAACTGGTAATTTGATATTAAAAATATTCCACATATGCTATCAAAAGGTGGAAAGCATCACTCTACAAACACATGATATTTTTATTATCATTAGAATTGATTGTGAAAAGTGATTACCTGTGATTGTAGTCTTAAGAAAGATTGTTGCCACCAAAAATGGTCTTCTCAAGACTACACTCACCTGGACAATCACAATTTTCACAATCATCTTTCACTGGACTATAAGATTCTAATGTTTTTTCCTACAAGTTAAACTCTGTTGGGTATTGCTGCAAGAGGTCTTTTTTTATTAAAATTTTTACGACTTTGTGTTCAGCTATTTTTTTTTTGTTTTGTTTAAGTATATGAAATTGATACTTTTGGCACATTTAATATCAGCAAGGCAGTTTATAACTCCTGGTTCAAGGTAGGTCATGCTTTATTCCTTTTCAATAGACCCTTTTCCAAAATGGTGGCCACAAATTTGAATGAGTTTAAATTAAACTGAGTGAAAACTTATACCATCATTAGAAAGAGCACCTTTATTTTAGTAACCCTACAGAGATTCACTATGTCACATGTTGTATTGGCCAAGAAAACATACATTGAAAATTGACAAACTTACAGACGTTTGTATGACTTAAGTCATAGTGCCTTATGTTGTGTATAGTATAAAGAGCAGATTTTATATAACTGTGAAAAGATTGTGGTGCAGTAAGTGCTGTAAACATGCCTTGCCACAACCATGATGTTTTATAGAATTTTGCCGTGCCTTGTTGTGCCATGACCATATTCATGCTGCAAGCTTTACACAGTCATACAAAATCTCTCCTTTTCTGAATGGGTTTTTTGCTAAATTTGTAGGATCATGGTGGAACCATCGTCAACATAACTGCAACACTGCATAATATTGTCATGCCTTTCCAGGTACATTTCTATGTTTTGACATCATATTACTGTGGTGCATTCTGATGACAACACATTGACCTTACTGGAAAAAAGGGTTTATCACTTGCTCTATCATTTTTTTATTTCATTACAGTGTCACGCAGGGCCTGCAAAGGCAGCCATTGGTAAGTAACAAATTTAACTCCGGGGGGTAGGAGTATATAATATGAACAAAGGTACCTGCAAAGGCAGCCATTGGTGAGTATGTTGCCAAATTAACCTTGTGGAGTTAGTTACTTAAGGAGGGCCATACAAAATAGTTCATTTTATATGAACTGAATTTTTTGAAAATTGAATGAAATCTGATGACCTAACTTTCCCTGAATTTCAGGTAAGAAAAGAAGCTCTATTCCAGCAATGATGCAAAAAATTATTTATTGTAATGAAAGTTTAAAATATTAAAATAAATGCATACTTGCAGAGGCAATGACTCGCCATTTGGCAGTAGAATGGGGGCCGATTGCAGTAAGAATAAACTGTGTATCTCCTGGTGCTATCAAAGATACTGTTGGATTTTCTAAACTAGGTAAGTAGAGCTTGACTATGGACAGTGGCATTCTAACTTAGCAAAATAAGGTTTTGGAAATTAAAAGAGAGAAAGAGATAATTTAAGAAATATGTATTTTTGAGATACAGTGCAAAAATACCATCGAGGGTAACTATTAATAGACCTTTAGCAGGAATTCCCAAAGTAATGCAATAGGCCACTTTCAAGTTCTCGAAAATTATGCATGAAGGCGAGGCTTGGTGCAAAATAACGCATGGTGGCACAAAAAGACTGACATTTTTTTGATTTTTTCTGTTGCTTAAAAGTTTATTTTTACAAGTTAGTCTGCATTCATCATTTTTGAGAACTCAGAGATGGCCTATTTGGAGGACAAAACAATGGAGTATTTTCAGTTACTTCGATTCTCAGGGTAATAAAATTTTATTGTTGGGAATTGTCGCGAGGGGTCTATAGCTCCTTGTGTAGCAACCTTGCAGCACTTGTTCCATGGAATTGAGACTTTGTTTTTGGTGGTGGAGGAAACCCAGAGAACCGGAATAAAACCCTCAGAGCACAGGAGAGAACCAACAAACTCTAAACGGCACCTTGAAGTATCAACTCACGCAACAGTGTTGAAAGGCAGTGCAATAGCATCAGGGGCGTAGCGAGGACCTAGGAGCTGGGGGGCACTGACCCAAAATAAAAAAAATTACTCCTACCCCCATAAAACAAATAAATGTATACACAGGTAGCCCGTCCGAATAAATTCGTATAAACTGATTTATACAGCGCACTTTCCTAGGTTGTAATAATTTATTTTCCTCTTTCGTTTTGGTTTAATATGTTTTGCTTTTGTTTTGTGTTTGTTTTTTTTTAAATCAAAAAAGTTGATTAAAAATTTGGGGGGGGGCACGTGCCCCCACGTGTCCCCCCTCGCTTCGCTACTGAATAGCATCGTGCACCACCTGCGCAACTGTTGCGCTCAACATTGGGATCAGATATTGTTTCCCGCTCATACCAAACCCGCTCCTATATATTTCGTACCGTGACCGTGATGCGCACGCGCACCATGAATTTTGATTCCTACGAAGCTTGCTCTGCTTTCATCCAATCAAATGCGTCATATTTCTTCCCTCTAATTGAAATAGGCCCCCTGCTTTGTAGCAAGTTCCACATTCAGTCGTCTTTTCAAAAACAATGTTTTTCTGGTTCAAGGAATTGAGAATTTGACAATTTGTTTCTCTTATTGATTCCTTTGAAGGTGGTAAACAGTTATTCAAAGATGAGTTTTCTTCCCCGATTCCACTTCAGAGAGTGGGCACTCGTCGTGATGTCGCGGACGCCGTGCTGTATCTAGGAAGTAATGCCTCGTCGTACATCACCGGCACAACTCTCATAGTCGATGGTGGCGGATGGATGGGTGGTGGACATGTACTAAACGACATGAAAAAAATGATGAGCAAATTATAATACAACAACAAAGAACGCTTGATTTCTTCGTTTCTCATTTCTTCAAGTCCCGCCCATTCATCTTATCTCGCTCCATTTTTATGCCATTCGTTTTTCTGTTCTGTCAGTTGTTCCACCAACGGGAAATCAATCCGTGCCTGGGGATAGGACTAGAAATGAATAGAACTGTTTAAATAGGACAGATTTCTTATGAATGGGGAATGATACGCGACACGTTACTAGTTACTACTTTAGATGTACCATACATTGAAGTGACTGTAACGACACGTTTTGATTGGAGGATTCACGGAAACAATCGGAAGCCATTTTGACTGCATACCGTACCGCTTTTGTGCTGTAATGCCATACCAACGTACTGCCTTGTCAATTAAAGGCTCTATGCTTATCTGAATAAAGTCTTTTTTTAGTATTTTTTCTTTTCATCGTGTGCTATGTAGGGGTTCCTAATCTTGCCTTGCATGCTGCGCTCCAGTGCAGTTTGGTTGGTCAGGTGTACGCAACGTACGTGTACACTTATCTATAGCAAGTCGCACGAACAATAGTGACGACAATTATAGTACATTTTCTCAATGATTAATGCAGAGTCAAATTTGATAAGAGCCGCAAGGGAACGCGAAACGGTGGTGAGTTCTGGATTTCAGCTTTGTTGGATGCCGGCAAGATATCGATTCCAAGGACAAGAGATTGCGGCAGGCGAAGTGACTTTTGGTCCTAATCGAATATTATTTGTTTGATGCACAAAAGGACGACAGTAATTAAGGCATAAATTAAGGAAACGCGGAAAAACTCAATATTGATCTTCGCTGGTTTTATCGAAGCATAAACATGGCTGCCGAAAATGAATCACAAGTCTTACATAACGTAATTCAAAGTCTAAAAAAGTTTTCCGACTCTGTCGGTGTAGTCAAAAGCAGGTTTTCCAATCTCAATTCCGAAGTTTTACACATGCCTTTGAATGACAGGGGAGGTATTCTGAAGCTAATGATGTTTGGGAATTTACTTCACGATGACTTCGCTTCACATTTGAATTACTTGAAAGAGATGAGCAGCAGACTAGAGACTGCAGATTCAAGCCCAATTACATTGACAAAATTGAAAAGCAATGTTGGTGGAAGCTACTTCAAAGGCAAGGTGGCCCTCAAGAGGTTGACTCGCATACATGACGAAGTTGTAAAGGAATCTCTTAAACAAATTTCTCAGCTAAAGGATCTGGCGTCTGCCTTCAAAACATTAAAAGAAGGCCAGAAGACAGCGTTTGAAACCGGCTCAGAGGAGAAAAGTCAAGGGAAAATAAAAAAAGCTTTGATTTCGAAAATGAAGGCTTTTCTGACTGATGAGGCAAGAAAAGCATTTTTTGAAAGCGACTTGGAGACTGCTCCTGAAGTTCTTTTAAACAACCTTGCAGAAGTGGAAAAAAGCCTTCAAGACTTGTGCGACGTGACGTGTTCCTACCTAGAAGTTCTTCAAACTTTTCTAGACAAGATGAGAGACGTGAAAAGCGAAGACAAAGAGGATGTTATTCTTGGGTATCTATCTGGAATCAAAGATGCAGCGAGGGAACTTATTGAAGAGTGCGAGAGATGTGAGAACAAAGATAGATATAATGTTCCCCGCTAGCGCAGAGTCTTCTGTGATAATATCACACCTTGATTATCGATGGAAAATTTTAATCCAATTAAATTTGATTGAATCTGTTTTTGAAAGCTATTAATTTAACAACTTTGACAACTCTTCGCTTTAGGATAAAACCAGGAGAGATCAAAGTACTGATTTCCTTTTTTTTTTTACTTTACACTTTACAAGTTTAAATAAATCTATTGCAAAGCCATCTTAAGAATATTTTTTTTTGTAATCAGAGTTAGTAGAGGGGAACTACTAACTCTGTTGTAATGTAATGTAAGAAAGGCGCTTAGATCGATGGCAAATTTTAATAAGTTATATTTTAAAAATCTGTTTCGAATTATTAATTCAGATTTGGATAACTTTCTTGTATTTTGATTTTACTAAGAGATATCTGGGTGGATTTCTGAAAGTTTGAATAAATTTATGGCAAAAGTATCTTAAGAATATATTATTTTGTGATCCAACATAAAGAGGAAAAGAAATAACCTTCCACCTGCATGAACATCCCACCGCTTGTCTGATCCTGTCGCATCAAGTGATCAAAATATAATTCAGTCCTGACTGACGGAAGATTAAGTGCCCTTCTGTCTTTATTGTAGAATCACACCGCTGCAGTTCTAGCTCGTAGGTATCAGGGGAAAAGACAAGCACGCACCGGGCCCGTATATCTTGCTCTGCGCGGTCTACCTGTGGTGAGCCTTGAGCCTTGAGGTGGGCTACCTGTGTGTGCCTGCAGCTGTTCCTCTTCCACTGGATCTAATAGTGTCCCAAAAATTACCTATCATTTATACTTTCTACGCTAACGATGACATTGATAGTTAAACCAGAAGGACACTAGTAAAATGGGAGCCAGTCCATCAAGCTTTCGTGTCGAACAAACCACCTTACAGCAGTATTCTTACTCGACTTTACTTGAGAAGGACGAAACCAAAATTGAAAGTTTTCGTCTTTTTCGCGTGACGTCTTTACGATATGAAGCTGTACTCAGTAAGACTGATCAGCACCCTAAATGTCTGAGTGTATTTAGAATGGACGAGGAGAAAGGTGCAAGAGAAAAATTCAGGTATTGATTTCGATAACTTAAAAAAAGCCTTATTCAATATCTGATGTTTATTTTTATATATCTGTTTACATAAGTTTATATGCACTACTAAGCTTATATTATATTCATAAAGTCTAGCAAAGTATGAAGTTACTATTTTAGAAGTTTATTTATTTCTTTTTTAACTTGATATGGCTTTAGGATCACTGGTTAGACTTAAATTTCTGTCATGGGACATATTAGAATTATGCTAAATTTTGTATGAGTTTATAAATAATTGATTAATATTTATAAGTTCTGTTCATCATTTAGCAAGGGGGAGGTTTGGGGAGGGGGGTCTGTGGTGTTGATAGTTCCTGTCTAGTCAGAGGCATGGAAGATAGTGGTTTGATAAGAGTGGAAAAAATGGTACCCAGCAGACTTACAGCATGTACATGGTACGGTACATTATAACACTAAGTACATTAATTGACCATTTAATTAAAATGAATAGTTATTGTTATGGTAAAGTACTGTACAGCTGTGGTATGCCTATCAGGGTGATGCCTATGAATTTGCAATGGTGTTTCCCATTCAGAAATCCACTCTATGTAACTATTCTTACTAATATATTACCTGGTATATGTAGGTATCTGCAGAAGAATCTGTCACCATTTTATAAGAGTTCCAGCAAGTGCTTCAATGCAGGTACCTTACAAGAGATCATTACCACCATGGAACAGCACCCTGAATGGTCTCTTGCTCAGATAGCAAAGCATCTTGATCTTCAGGAATGCTTGAGTCATGAGCGTATAGCAGCTTCTGATGAAGTAGACAAAGGAGCTAGTCCATTGCATGTCGCTTGCAAGGTAATCATTTCATTATAGACATGCTATTGTTTTCTTAAATTCAGACATACAATTCTTTCTTTTGCTTTGCTGTCTCCAGGACTTCATTCCTTTATTTCTTTTTTGTTGTTGTTTTTTTCTTCATTCTTTCCTTTCCTCCTTGCCTGCTTAACTTGGTATTCTTTCATAAATACAAGATGCTCTAAATGTGTAAACTGGGTTGCCCATGCTGTGCGCCAGTCTTGAGGCAAGCATGTGTGTTAAAGCTGAGATGGTGATTTGTGATGGCATTTTTAAACTGGTTTGCCACAGGCAACCCAGTAATAAGAAAGAATAGATGAAAGTGTCAGTATGGTTAGTATATGTGTAATGTCTCATTATTTATTATTAAAAAGCGTAAGGATTTAATAACATCATTTTTCTGTTCAGAGTGGAAGGATGGATTTTCTTCAGAGCTTAACAAAAATTAATGCGAGAGATTTTGTGAAAGACCAACTTGGGAACACTCCTCTTCATTATGCTGCTGAAAACTACCCTGAGATGTTGATATCTATGATACAGAAAGCACAATATCTTGGTAAGAAATGATCAATATAAACTGATTGGTCAATACTGTTTGTTTGAGAGTAAATGTAGAAAGGGAGACAAAAAATGAGGAGAGAGTTAGAGTGAGCCCAAATTCCTAACCTTGCTCCTAGAAAATCTTTTTTCATTTCTGTGCAGGCTATTAATACATTTTGTACATGAGTATTTAACACTGCTTTTACCCAACCCTGACCATCCTCCCCTCCCCTCTCCTCCTAGTTTCTCCCTGATGTGCAAGGGGATGGGTGGGACAAGAAATATTCTTAATTACTATAACTGCAACTAGTACAAACTCAACTTAGATCTTCTGAGCAAGAAGAGACTTATAAAATCATTTTTCCACTTTCAAAGGAGGACAAGTGTCAGATGTTATCAATTCAAGAAATGTTGATGACCAAACAGCATTGGATGTTGCCTGCCACTTCTCTCAAGAAAATGGTGTTCGGGTACTCCTAGAGGCAGGAGCAGATGTCAATCATGTTGAGGGCTACACCAAGCCTATTCACACAGCACTTAAATCTAATGGAACACGCTGTGCTGCACTGATACTGGAGTTCCACCCTGAACAGATTAAAGAAAAAGACTTGAAGTATGGAGCTTACCCTTTACATTGGGCCAAAAGTAAAGAGGTAACTATGTGTGTGTGTTCCTATTTATCGTTTTAATTTTGGTGTGTGACCAGGAATTATTTTCCACAGAGCACGTTTTGATATGACAGTGTACGATTCTCCTGGATAACAGGCTAGAATTTATAAAATATCTAAAATAACACACAGATTCTTAGAAATTTGAGAGTGCCAACGAGTGATAAGATTTTGAGCTTAAACACTTGGAGAAAAAAAAACTCATGACTTTGTATGTCTATCAGAATTAATACGGGATGATTGGGGAGTCTAACAACAGCATTGATAGTACATAGCTACTGTTTCGAAAGTTTTCTCTGTCAGCTCTAGAGGAAATCACGGTTACGGTACGGAATTAAGGACGTACGATGAACCAGTCACCGTGCGCAAAATCACCATGGACACGATGCGTGCGCATAATGCGTATATGATAACCGAATTATCTGCATAAGGAACGTGGGCTCTGGATACAGAATTGTTTGCCGAAGCGGTATTTTCCCGCCCAGAGTAATTGTCGTGGACGGGTAGCGGGATTTTCCCGCCAAAACGGTAACGTCATGTCTGGAACGTAAAACCAAACTGAATAAAAAAGTTCTGTATACTTGGCATGTTTGAGTATTTTGGCTGTAGTTATTATTTTGTTATTATTATTTCACCGGTTTTGTTTCAGGCCGTTCAACTTCTGTTGAAAAGCGGAGCAGACATTGAGTGCACGAATAATGATGGCGAGACAGCTTTGCATGTCATGGCAAGACGTCGAAGGCTGGGTTGTGTAATTTCTTTGCTGGCGTCCGTTGCGGATGTCAATCCTCGGAGTAACAATGGCTGCACGCCCTTACATATTGCCGCACAGGTATTTCGAATATTCGCTTAGGGCATGCGCAACCTGCTTGTAAACTTGCGGGCACGCGGTGGAGTGTTGCGCGCAGTCACCTGTGGCTGGGAGTGCTTCGCGCACTATATCACGGGCAATTTTACATTGATACGATAAACCTCAGTATGGATAGTCTCCCTCGCAGCCATTCTTGTGTTGTCACACAACGCACACAAAAACGGCTGCGAGGAAGACAACAGGATGGAGCAATTTTTGCCTCTTCGAAGCGCAAGATATTTCAACGTGTACGTCGAGGTTTTAAAGATATAAAACTTCGGGTTTGGTGAATATCGACGTCTACACCCGATACGCGAAGAAGGCCAATCATTACCAAGATAACACCAAAAGAAACGGCTGCCATGTTGGACGACATATGCACCGAAGGAATAGACCTTTAGCACCAACAGGTCACGTAACCAGACCACCCTTAAATCAAGTACAACTAATATCGAGATGCTCTTTCCATTTCTGAAGTTCATTTTGACACTGGTGCTTGGTTTAAGGGTGGTCTAGTCACTTGACCCGTTGGTACAAAAGGTCTGTTCGTTTCTTATGCCGCGCGATCCCGGTTTAGACGACCATTTCAAAATTCTTTTATCTGTTTTTTTCCCCCAAGGCGGACGACTGCGACATTGTTCGAGCTCTCATCGTTTTCGGCGCTGATGTAAATGCCACAAATAATAATCACCACACGGCTAGACACGTCGCCACGAAGGAACATCAGCAGCGATGGAAAAATGTTGTCGAAGCTCTAAACTTCGTTGGTGCGTCTCCTTGTGACAAACAAAAATCTGGTTGTAATCTTCCTTGTGCTAAAGCTTTTGTAGGAGAACTGCGAATTGGTAAGGCTTTTGTTATTGTATTTGTGTCAGATATTTTAGGTTTCTTAAAAAGAAACGCGGCGCAATGCCACCGTATGAGCCTGGGATATAAATAGAGACAGTGTTTCTAAAGACTATTAGGCTTGATTTACTCTAGCAAGTTCTTCTTTTAAAGCTTCCTCGTCCGTTTCTCGTCCCTCCCCTCCCCTCTTTTTTTCTGTCCGGCTGAAAGTACGCGATATTTCATTCACAGGTGATGCTTCAAATAAAATGACGCCAAAACTGTTGAGCATGCCTGGGTACGAGGATCTTATTCGAGCTGCCGCAGTTGCCGCTGCTTTGGGTAAAAACAAACAAGGTAAGTCACGTGCCGTGATGGTTAACCGCTGTCACGACCTTCAGGTCTTCTCGGATAAGGACTTTAAACTGTAGGCCCTGTCTCCCATTCCTTCCTTAACCTGTAAATGGAAGACATTAAAGAACCTGTTGAGCTATTCGTAAGAGTAGGGGATTGTCTCCCAGTTCAACAGTCTGGTCTCGGAGGCATACATTAGTTGCATTACTCATGATTGTAAACTGCGTGGCAGCAATATGCGCCGTCATAGCAGTCCGTAAAGTCCTCCAAAAAATATCATGTAAAACTGACACGTACTGCTGCTAGTTCCTGTTGTTCCCTCACGATGAGGGGAGACCATTTATTTATTTATTTATTCATTTACGAATGTTTGACGGTCTCGCGTATTATATATGGGCTTTAATCATACGACAGCCATCTTCATTCCCAAGAGAATGAAAAATTTTTTTCCTCTCCAAGTGAACTCGGGGGAAATGTATTGTTCCAACCAACATGGTTGTGAAAAACTTGGCATATTGCAAGAACGATAAAAATGAGAAGACCTGAAATGACTGACCCGAATTTTGCAAAATATTTTCAACCAGGGAAAGACACCGTCAACGGCACGCAAAAAGGAAAAGTCACAAAATCAATCTTCAAGGAGAGGCATGGCCGAGATTCAGTTCTAACAATGGACGGAGGAGGAATACGGGGCCTGATACTAATACAGCTACTGCTGGCCATAGAGGAAGTCACCGGTCAACCTATCATTCGTTTGTTTGATTGGATTAGTGGAACAAGCACTGGAGGGATTCTAGCCCTTTGTCTTGTCCATGGTAGGTATCAGAAATAATGTACGCTAAAGAAGGAGTCAGAATAATATAAGTGGACAGCGCACATTGTGCTATGACTTTTAAATGGCTTTCGCTCCCAACCAATCTTAAACGTTGAAAAAGCGAACCGTCCAATCACAGTGCTTGAAAGAGGAAGCCATTCGAGAGTTTCTTCTATCTTTTGAATCGAGGTTCATTTGATGCGGCAGTCAATTTCGGTAAATTTCTTCATATGGAAAAAACCTTTTATATAATTCTCTTTATAGGAAAATCTGTTCGTTACTGCCAGGGTTCGTACTTCCTGATGAAAGACCAGGTGTTCACAGGTTCTCGTCCGTACAACTCTGAACCTTTGGAAAGGTTTCTTCGAGAACAGCTTGGTGAAACTACTACTATGACCTCTGTCAGCTTCCCAAAGTAAGTTTTGTACTTAGAAAAACTAAATAGTCCTGTTTCGCATTCCGTAATTACCGCTGTAATCCTTGCCCACGGATTCATTTGTACACCGTTAGCCTCGTT
>WUAP02135062.1:0-13150 GCA_015163945.2 Stichodactyla helianthus
AAATTCAAAGTGAAAAATCAACTCAATATTCGAATAATGAAATCATTAATGCAGTCTAGAGGGGCACGCTTCATGTCTATTGACTGTAATATACTACAAAACTGACTACATTAATTTCTTTTTTGCTTTTCAATAAATATAATTAAATAATTATAAACAGGTTGTTTACTATTTCATACCCATCAACCACTAATATATTATTTCTAGAAATCAATGAATTCTCCAGGGGGGGGCTTTCATGCAAAAGGGGGAGGTGCTCATTGTACCCCACGCCACCCCCTCAGGGAATTACCAGACAGTGTTCAAATATCACTGTGAAATTGTTGCAAGCTAGCTAGGTCTTTTGTTTTCAGTAAATACTTGTTGAGAACATGGACTGGGGAGCTATCATGACTATAGCTTCCCAAATAATTTAGCTGCCATTTTGATTTGATTTATTGTAACTACTCAATGTTACAAATAAGTTTGTGTCACAAAATGACAACCAAAAATGAAATTTTAGATCTTCCACACAGAAAAATCTTTAGGGACTGGTCATTATTTACAGGGGGGGGGGCTGGTGGAAATAGAAGTGGAGCCACATATTTTTGTGCAGGGAAAAAGGGGCAGTTTTGTGCAACATTGGCAACAACAAAAATATGGGGGGGGGGGCAAGGGGTTCAGTATAAACTGTGTTGTCTATAAGGGGGGCCAGTAAAAATTGAGCATTATATTTGTCATTCGTACCAGCCCCATCTCCCTGTAAATAATGACTGGTCCCCTCATAAAAGTTTTTCTTTCCTTAAAATGTATTGTCTTGTAATTTAAGCCCCCCCCCCCCCAATCCAAAATTCATTCCACAGACCCTGCAGCATGAACAAGGCGCGGCAAGAAACTTCAAAATTCTAGAAAGCATCACGGTCTCAGCAAGGCACACTTATGGTACTGACCGTGCCGTGACCTTTTCACAGTCATACGAATTATCTACTCTATATTACACTTATTTCAAAAAATAACATTGTCATGACCAAAAGCACTAAGCAACAAGCCAAGACTGCAAAGGATACTCTGGTAAAGTTAACTCATAATAAATTTATTCTTCAAGCATAATATAGTTAGTGTAGCATGTGCACTTTGTTGACAGCTTGTTGGTCTTGCATATTCATTGTGCATGCAACCTCCGATAGTAAATACATTACAGTGCTTTTCATAATTCTGTAACCTACCGACTCCAGACTTCTGGGCGACATCGAGCGTTTTCGCTTCCGTCAAGTCTCAACAGTTTGAGTTAGTAATTATTTTGATTGACAGAAGCTAAAACGCCTGATGTCACCCAGAAGTCTGGAGCCAGTAGGTCGCAGAATTATGAAAAGCATTGCAGTAATTGCAATTAAAAAGTACTGACTTCCCTTGCAGTCTTGGCTCATTGCTTTTTACTCTTGGTCGTAACAAAATTTTTTGAAGTAGGTGTATATCAGGGGCGGATCCACAGGAGGGGTGCAGGGGTGTGCACCCCCCTGAGATGAGCAAATTACAGTCAATTATGACTTTATTATTATCTAATTTTGGTGCTTGAGTCCTGAACATAAATGGTGCACCCTTCCCTCGAAAATATTCTTGGGGCGCACCCATCCTTGAAAAAATTCCTGAATCTGCCCCTGTATATATATAGGTAGTGTACAATGCAAACATTATTATATATATATGTATATATATAGTCAGATCTCCCACTTGCTGTGTGGTGTGCCTGTCTTTATTTACTTTTGATGAACTACCAGTAGTAATAAGGGAGTTATTGATACCATTAACTAATCATGCATTTATAGTCACTAATAACTTGTTTCAACAGCTATTATGTGCATGCATATTTCTAGATCTACAAAGCTTGGACCAGGTGGCGCACTAAAAATATCCATACATAGTGATAATAACTTGTTTTGTCTTTTTGACTTAAAAGATTTGTTTTTATATATCTTTACAATGGTTGATTCATCAATAATGCAATTAGTGGGTGAATTGTGTTATGACATATTAGTGAATTACAATGATTATGTTTTATGTCAATGTTAATTAGTGTTTACATATTATATAACTAGTTCTTTTTTCATTTATTGGATTTACACTGATGTAAACTGTTAGTTTTCAAAGTGCCAATAAACATATTCATTCATTCATACAAATAAAACAAATGATTTAAAAATTGCAGCATATCTGATTGATATTCACATAATACTCTTGCTATCATCATGACCCCTAGCCTACCCCTACAGGCACTGAGCTAAGAATCTCTATAATATAGTTACACACATGGAGGCCTTTATAAATTTTGTCACATTATATATAGGAATTAATGTCTTGGCATACAATACCACCCATAGCGTTACTTAAAGGTTGAGTTGTCATAACACATGATCTCTGGCTAATTCTTGGAAAAATATTACCTTCTAGGAATCTTGCACGAAATAGAACCACTTACCTTGAAGAACTCAATATGGTATATAGCATATATTGAATAGAGGCCAGGCTACCTAGCCAAATGTACAATCAGAAATATTTTTGTACACGATAAATCAGGTCAGTGAGATAAAAGTCGTGTTAAAGGTTATTCTAAGGTCGAATTTTATATAAGTGTTTTAGGACTGTATTAGGGGGGGGGATTTTTAGGGGGAGGTCTTAGGCGCTTGCATACATTTGCATGTGTAATATATGACGTCACGGATGGTACCCCCAGCAAGGGTCGAGCTCAAGCACGCGCGCGCCAGGACCTTGAACCGTTTCGTTTAGTTCGGCCATCTTGGATCTCCTCACTCCACGCCGCATTTGTACCACTTTGCCGCCCTTGTAGCAGCCCCACAGACTACTACCATGGGAGAAACGAAAGAAGACTTGGTTCTGAAGGCGAAGTATGCCGAACAGACGGAAAGATACGACGATATGGCCGAAGCTATGAAGAAGGCAACAGAGATTAATCCAAAACTTGAGCAGGAAGAGCGAAACTTGCTTTCTGTGGCTTACAAGAACGTGGTGGGAGCCAGGCGTTCGTCTTGGAGGGTTATTTCGAGTATAGAGCAAAAGGCGGATACTAGTAACTCGGAAAAAAAGGAACAAATGGCGAGGGATTACCGAGAGAAAATAGAGGCGGAATTGAAGAGTGTTTGCAATGATGTTCTGGTGAGTTTTTCGTGGTTATTTTGACTCGCATCGCCCCACCCTGTACAGGCTGTACTCTCTTTTCAGATTTCCAAATGAATTAGAAGAGCTCTTCCTTACGAGAACCTAAATGTCTAGTCCTTTTTGGCATTCTTCAGGCCACCTCCTGTTCGATTTTTGAAGGCAAAACTTGCTATTACCCTTTCCTTTTGTAGGATTTGCTTGATAAACACCTCATCCCAAGTTCCAAAGACGAACCAGATTCCAGAGTATTCTTCTTAAAAATGAAGGGAGATTATCATCGGTATCTGGCTGAAGTTGCTACTGGTGAAGAACGAAAAGGTAAGCTGTACTTCTTGCCAAATAAACGGCTCACTTTTTTAAATCATATTGTGGGTGTGTGTGTGCTTCGATCTCATTTAGAATTCCGCTTTGTGTGCGCCTTTCTAAAAGGCTGTTCGAAGTGATTTGGGATCAGATTCTTGTTCGACCTCAGCCTTTCGGTAAAAAGGAGATAAATGCTCCCTAGACGGACCAAAATAGCTCTTATATACCCATTACGTATTCTTCTTCTTTCTATTGACCATCGATAAAGGGTGAGTAGTTTTGTCAAAGACGAATTTCGAACATCGAAGCAATGCTCTCGATGTGTCAAAAGGCAAGTGTTGTATGATCTCATTCAAACAGCTTTATTACAAAAACACAAATTACTGTACACAAATTATCCTTCTTGGTAAAGAAAAGGTAGTTTTGTATGTAAATATAGCAATCTTAATGACATTAAGGGCATTTTTCTCGTATTCTGATATTATTTTTACTGTAATAACATAGGTGGAAAAACCTATAGCAGTAGTTTTGCTAAGTACCATTGAATGGACCTTTGATTAAGAACCTATGATCACAGTACAACCAAAATCAAAAGAAAAGTGTTGTTCGTAAGGTTATTTCTTTCCCAACATAATATTTAGAGCCTTTGGCAGAAAAGTAACACTTCACAATTATACACTCCTTTGTGATATTCAACGTAAATTCATTGGAAAAGCAGTTTGAACAAAACAATTCCATCCCGAATATCAGTGCTATTCTTTGTTCAAAATTCAAGCATTTTAGTGATTGACTACACTACAGTTCCTAACATAATTTCATGCGAAATACCAATTTGTATGTCTAGACAGCATTTTCCCCAAATTGGCTGTGTTTTTCACTGTTTTTCTTTGCTGTAAAGACGGCCCAACCTTATCTTTCTAGACGTGTTCAATTGTAATATTAGTTCCCCTAAATTTTAATGTAAAATTTATACATTTGAAGTAGCTAATGGGAATTTTAAGCTCTTGGAGTTAATACTTTGTCAGTCTTATTCTTTTCACTAGTGGTACACATTTCTGTACATGGTAAGGGTCACCTTATTGTGTGCCTAATTTATTAGCCACATACAAAAGGAATTGCAAAGATTTCTTTTCAAAAAATATTCATTAAATCTGTAGACTGTTTGGTTGTAAGAGAGAGAAAAACTTGACAACGTTTTGAGTTTATTCAGAGGGTGTCAGATTGTCAACTGTATGCAAAAACAACTATTTCAGACGTGATATAATAATACTCATTCATTATTCTAGCAAGTTTTCGATTCATTAATTTATTTAAGGTGTATAGAATTTACAAGTATTTGATGTATGTATGTTTTAACACGGTTATTGCTCAAAGCTATGAGAATAAATTATTTTCAAATGGAATAAATTCCACAATTTATATAGGAGGAAATTTTTTATTGATGGTTAATGTGATGCCTTGTGGTTTTTTAACAGCTTAGCAAACCCAAGTCATAGTGCACTAGATCACACATTTCTTGAGGATTGTTCATTTTTTTCACTGTAACACTGGGGAAATTTCCATTATGTAAATATTAAAGGATTCCTACTGGTAATCACAGTTTGAATTTCAAAGTAATACTGCTAAAGCAGGTTTAACATGAATGAGAACATCCAACCACAACCCCTTAACCCCTAAACAAAGAAGAAGAAAAGTCTTTATTATATAATTATCAATGAAATACCTATTTTTCTTCATTGCGAAAAACTGATATTTTCGCATGTGAAAATAACACCACCATGGTTTTTACCTTTTACAGCTATTTGAAAGCAATAAGGGTTTTTTTTCCCTTTTTTTTATGTTCATCCATAATTATATAATAAACAGAATATCACTTAAGCACTTGGAAATACAGATTTTATTTTCTCGTGTTGAAAATCTCTCATTTGCTGTGCTCACTTATGAAAGAGTTTTTCAACACTCGAAGATAAAATATGTATCTCCACACACCCATGTAATATCCTAAATTTCTTCTTTCTTTATTGAGGTTTTTCATTGACATTACACCGTTGAGAATTTTGCTTTATCTAAAAAGGTTTACAGTCAAATTTGGCATGTAGACATCAGTAAAACTGTGAAGTTATGTGAAGATTATCAGAAAACCCAGAGAAGAGATGAATTTTTGAGCCTTACTGCGATTCTCAATATTCTGGGAATTCAGACATTTCAATGCCATGTTGTGAAATTGCTGTCAATCAAAAATAATCAGTTGACGTCTTTTATATTTTTGACTGATGGCAGTGAAAACCAAATTCCAAATGGCAGCTTGCAACTACCCAAGTTCACAGAATATTAAGAATTGCAGTAAAATTTTTACAAAGAAACATATGCTGGCAGACAAATTTTACCTGCTAACATACATTTCTTTGTAAAATTTCAGGGTTTTGAAAAATAATTTCTTCAATAGTTTTGCATGCAATCTGCAATGAAACTTTGCAGTATGGCTAACATCTCTATGACAAATTTCAATGACAGTAAACCTCTTTTTCAAATAAAACAAATTTCTTGAGTGAGATGTCTCACAAAGACCTCAATAGCTAATATATTGATATAGTTCTTTGATATTCTGTGTTGGATTTAGTCACACTGTTGAATAGGTAGCAACTAAATCAGATAAGTTATTTACTATTTTAGGTGGGCAAACATAAATTTGAATTTATGAGTACAGTATGTTGCCCAGTTTCCTACCGGTATCAGTTTTGTGACAAAAAACTAAATCTATTTTTAGTGACGATCTTTTAATATTTAAAAAAAACAAATATTACCAAAAGAAAGCTGAATATTCAGCTTCCGAATGCATATTTTGGTGGCCTTTTCCTTTCACTGGTTCATTGATGAAGCAAGATTGTTGACAGAAAGTGGAGTTACCTTGGCTAAAATTCATTATTTACACTGTGCAGTAAACTTACCTGGGATCAAAAATAAGGTCTCGAAATTGCAAATTTTCAAAGACATAAGCTAAGATTTCTACTGAAGATTGTTAGAAGGTTCATTCTTCTAAACTCATGTTTTTAGAAGCTTTCATATTTGCAAGAATTTGTTAACTTTGATTTTTCATTCCATTTTAAGTTTAGCTGCCCAGTTTCGTGCCACGCAAATCCCTGTTGTCCCAAAAAACTGCATTTGCTTACGAGGTATGGTTTTAAGTGAATATATTAAGGGAAAAAACGTTATGATTTCTTTATATTGGAATATGAGAGCAAGTATAAAGATACAGAGCTCTGAACTATTTTTATCAAGTTGTCTCTTATTAAAGGTGAAGACCTGTGGAACACTTTTGTAATATAAGCGTTTTTGTTTACTCCGAATTCAAATGCCCAAATTGTCAAAAATAAATAAGGTATACCACATTTTTTAAGAGCAAAATATGCGAAAAGCTAAGAAAAATTTGTTTTCATTTGTTGTATCTCACTTTAATTTATGAATTACATGTAACTTTAAAAATCGCACTTTTATAACGTGTCACAAAACTGGGCACTTCAGTTGATGTTGAAATACAGCTAATATTTTTAAAAAAAAAAAAGATTTCAAGAAAATTTCTATTTCAGTATGGCATTAGGTAAATTTGCTTTCTTGTGAACAAATATTCAGAGATGATGGCCATGGTAGAGGTAGTGTTACAACGTGAGTAGCCATGTTGTATCAGAATTTACAACATGAGCCAAAGGCGAGTGATTCTAAATCTGATACAACACGGTTGCAAATGTTGTAGACTACTTAAACAATGTCTAGGTGTATATTCTCAAATTCTACTGATTTTTTCCAAAATGAATCAAGTTTGGCTGAGAAAATCCAAGTTAAAGTTTATGCAAATGAAGACAATTTTGTATCTGAATTACAACCTCATGGTGAATGATTTCTATTGTATTTTGCTCATTAATTATTCATGAGTTGTTTAATAGCATTTACAAATTGAAGTGTCACAAAACTGGGCAACATACTGTTAGCATTTCCTCAGATCGGGAGGGAAATGACATTTTAAGTACCTGCGTCTTCAAACTCATCCCGTAGTAAAGTAGACCTCCCATGACTGTTACTTTTTGCTATTTTTATTGTAAATAGGTTTCTAAGTTAATTTTACTTAACTTGTGAAATAGTCATAGAGCTTAGTACACAAATTCAATGATTTTCAAGGATTCTTTTGATTTGCATGAGGGCCTGAGGGGCTAAAACACAAACAAATTGTTCTAACAATTTCTTTTTCTGTTGCAGCTGTTATGGAGTCCTCAAGGAAAGCCTACACTGAAGCCTTGGAATATTGTAAAGAAAAAGGAATGAAGACCACTGATCCAATCCGTCTGGGACTGGCCTTGAACTTTTCTGTTTTCTACTATGAAATCTTAGAAGACCAGGCAAAAGCCTGTTCATTAGCAAAAGAGGTATGTCAGTACCTTCAATGTACTGTACAATTTGCATTAACAGGCAACTGACTGTCCACTAATACCAAGAGAAATCAGAAATCTGCAACAACAGTGATAAATTAATCTTCTTTACAGTGGATTCAGGAATACTGTGTACTCTACTCACATGCTGGGCTGGCACAGTACTGAAATGCAGTTTTAAGTGTGAATTTTAATAACTTTTTACAGCAAAGTCTGATCAACTTCAAATTTCACATGTGAAGAGTGCTTGCCAAAAGAAAAATTTTCTTCTTTTTACTTTTACCAATGTTACGATTTTTTGGCGGGAAAATGAGGGATATCCAAAATTTTAATGAGCGCATTTGAAAGAACTTGTCGAGATATGTTCAACACCGAAGAGATAACAGAAAAAGTCTTATGTAATTGGAATATATGATTTTTTAAAGTTGGAATTTCCTGCTAGTTTACCTTAAAAAAAAAAAAAAAAGCAATTTTCAAAAATTTATATGTTTAGATTGCAAACAGCTTTTGTCAATTATCCCTTCAGTTCGTAACATTTGTAAAGTAAAAAGAAAATTTTTCTTTTGGCAAGCACTCTTCACATGTGAAATTTGAAGTTGATCGGACTTTGCTGTAAAAAGTTATTAAATAGACTAATTGGCTAACGCGTTGCTATGTACATTTCTACCCAATTCAAATCTTTTGGGAATAAGAATCTTTGTCTTTTGTATTTGCATAGCACGTGAAAACACAATGGAACAAAAGTTCTTATTCCCAGAGGTTTTGAATTGGGTAGAAACGTACATAGCAACGTGTTAGCCGATTAGGTCTATTCACGCTTAAGACCGCCGATTTCGGTAATGTGCCAGCCCAGCGTGTCAGGTACTTCCTTTTCATCCCATCCTTAAACATTATCTGTGATATCTCTGTGTCATTTTGTTATCAAGGCATTTGATGAAGCCATAGCTGAGCTTGACAACCTTCAAGAAGATGCTTATAAGGACAGTACATTAATTATGCAGTTGTTGAGAGATAATCTGACTGTAAGTTCAATCACTTAAATCCACTTTTTTGAATATGCGCTTTCTTGTTAGGGAGCATTCGTGTGGGGGGGGGGGGGGGGATTTTGGGGTTTTTAAATTTTGGGAGAACAATTTCAATACCCCCATAACAAACCCAGTATTGACCTAAAAGTTACTTCATCTGTGTAAATATAAATATTTTATTACAAAATTTTTGGCCATTTTGGCTATCATGAGGGATATGAAGTGCACGAGATTACACGTAGCTAACATTTGCTATGGTTACATTAAGAGTTATCCATTAGCTACTTGTAATCTCACGCACTTCATAACCCTGATGATGGCCAAAATGGTCAAAATCATGGTTAAAAATTATGTAATAAAATATATACATTTACACTGATGAAGCATTTTTTACGTCAATGAAACCTGCTTTCAGAGCACTTAACCTAATATTTTTGATTGCCCCTAAATGTTTCTTGAGAAAGTTGCTGGCCTCCTCCAACTCCACATAGCCCTCCTAACTCTTAAATTTTGAATGCTCCCTTATCCTTAACCAGACTATAAATGGAAACTAGCAAGTAAACTAGACTATAGACCCCTTGTAGATATTCCCAATGCAGCCCAATTTAGAGGACAAAAATGAAATATTTTTGCATAAAAACAATCTTTGATCCACAGGAGAGTAAATGTTAATTGTTTTCTTCTCTGGATACAAATTCATTGGGAAGTGCTGTGAGGATTATATTTCTTAGAATACTTTTAAAATATCAAAAGAATAGCCTACTTTGGATATTTTGGTTGCTCACACTCTAAGATTAAGGCTCTGGGAAAGCAAAAGAATAATTAAAATTAGCTTTTTGTTTCCCCCAGAGCCTCATTCCAGGTCTTGTGTGCCACCACTCGCCAATATATCAAAAATGGTTTATTCCATCATTTATGAATTGACTGGTTACATTCATGTGATGTTCAAGAAGCATAGATTTTTCAGAAATGCAAAACAGTGCTTGTTTCACAGTATTGACAGCTGTTGCAATCTGGGATTCAGTAATCTTATTTCATTTACCAGTTTACCTTTACACACCTGTTCAAAACCACTTGACTGGTCTTGCAATTAAGTTGCATGACCATCACTGGGGTGGGAATAATACATTCAAGGGAGCCATTTATGTTTGTTTGTTGTTCCTTGTAATTTGAAACATGGGCTACTCTTTACTATCTATCAACTGTTTAACTTACAATAATTTCTATAAGAGCCATGGGTAAAACAATGATGTATTTTAGATTCAATTCTTCTGTACCAGTTATGTTTTGTATATTAAATGATTACTCCCCTGATGTAAGTCATTAGCATATGGCATGGAAAAACCTATATAACTTCAAGACACATCACTCAAACTATATAAATTTTTTGGGGTCATTCAACAGCTGACCCAATGTAGACTCAATACTGAGAATATTGTCAGAAGGGTGAGGGGCGCTTTAAGTGAATTTAAGACAGAAAACATGTTAGCATCAAAACCTGTTTCTGTTATTTTATCTTAAAAGAATTTGTTGATTCTTCAAAAAAGTTTCTTCAATAGTTTCACACTTTTTTGTATGAAATATGTAGACCCCTCCTAAGTAATCACTGAGATGAATTCACCTAGTATATGATTCTTAAGTATTTTTAATAGAATCCACCTAAGTAATTGACTATTGCTAATCCTGGATTAATTCTTCTATAAAGACTTTGGTTGCCATGGTAATCAAAAAATGTTCCACAAAAATTAAAGCCTTTTAAGTATGAAATTAACAAACAAAACAACTTTATTTGGCACTCCTTGAATTGCTATATAAGAGAAAATATAAATAATAATCATGTATAAATAGATGGGCACCAAACATTTAGAAGTAGCAGAGCTAGTCAAGCTAAATGGCTGAGTCAGACAGAAAATTATAGAAGGAAATATATACAATTGCAATAACAGAGAACATGGATTTAACAAGACAAGCTGCAAGGGGGGGAAAACACACTCACGCACACAAGGACTGGACGAAGTGACAATTTTGACACATGCATGATCATTTTAAACAGTCTAGATACTTATGCTAAGTATTTGCTTATACATAAAAATGATGCTAAACTTTAGGGACATAGGAGCAAGAGGGACTAGGGGGGACTTTAGCCCCTCCACCTTTTGCCCTAGAATGTTAAAAAATCTCTACAAGTCTTGAATATTTAGTTTAAACACAAAAATAAATAGAGGATATTACATGGGCGTGCGGAGATATGGATTTTATCTTTGAGTATGGAAAATATCTCATGTGAGCACAGTGAACGAGTTCAAGTATAGAAGTAACCATTTCAAAGTGCAATGAAAATATGGTTATAAGAGTGTGCGCAATATATCCATGAAACAAACCAAAAAGTATAATGTAATTGCCTTTATATTGTGATAAATAGCAGAACAAAAGCAAGATACCTCTAGCAATCTTTGTGTTTCTTTGTGTGGTTCATGCACAAGTGAATTCTTAGTTAGTCAATAACTAAATACCATTATGCTCTTAATAGTTAGTAATTTTTTCATGGATATATGATGTGCACTCTAAGAAATTTCCATTTCAGCCCCTTCAACTAAAATTATGGTTCTACGTCCTTATACTTACTGGTTATTTTGTTTTGTTTTTTATTTCAGCTTTGGAACTCACAGGAAGGAGAAGAAGGCAATGATGAATAGTATTTTACATGTTTGTAGTCCTGTTTGAGAGTGCAAGAGAACCAACCAGTTTATTGCACCTCCTAATCTCAGACTACACATCCCTTGTTCCATGTGATAATACTAACATCTAGCCTAAAGGTCTGCTTTGCATAATCTCTGCGGTCTCGCCACTTAGTGTATTGTCAATAACACGTGCAATTTTCGTTGTCTTTAAAAATATATATATATAGATATATAACTTTATAACCGTAGAAATCGTTACAATCTATTCTTAATGAGAGTGACTTTAAATTAATACAAGTTTTATGAGGGCACAGTTTTTTGTTTGACTAAAATTAATGCTTGTTTTTGGAGAGGTATGCATGTAAACCATAAGAGATAAATATGTTATGCAAAGACAATATATTATATCATCAGCAAGTGTGAGCCACTGTCAGTAGAATGCATCACACTTAACTTACCGGGGAATGAACATCATTCCTAAATAGGCCAAGGTTTAGAGATCTCATTATCAAGACCCAAAAAACACTACCCAACCCCCCAAGGTTATAGTATTATCACATGGAACTAGCTAGTAAAATGCCTATTTGTTATAAAAATCCCTCCAAAGCAAACGTTATGTTGATAAGATTACCATTAAGGCTGAAATAGATAACTAATGTAGTTAATAAGTACAGATCAAGGGATGTGTTGTTTGGCGGCCTGTGATCTTGGTGCTTGGTGGTCTATTCTATTATTTACAATCTGTTTATTTCCCTTACAGTTTTGTGTCGTTAAATAGTCACTGTAATCATATTAGCTATTAAAAATCTTTCCTCTAACCAACTGCTTTGGTCTTAAGTTGTCTTGACTAAACCATAATGGGTCCAGATGAAGCCTGTTGGAACAAGGTACACAGGAAAAATATAAAGATTCCAATAGACCCCTTGCACATGTCGTCAGAGCAGCTCAATCTGGGGGACAAAACAAAAGACTTCTGCTCTCTTGAGAGCTAGAATCCATTGTTTTGTCCCCCAGATTGAGCTGCATTCTGACGTGCCGCAAGGGGTCTATAAGCCTATCGTGGTATTTCATTAAAATGAGACACCGGTGTTGGCACACTACTGGTATATTCTTGTCACTTTGGAAAATATCTCAATCATTGATTTATTATGGACCAAATCCACTTGAACATATTTCTTTTCCATTTCAGACCACGTGTTATTTCCTTGGGTATTGTTTCTTTGTTTCTCGGTAGCGCTTGAGAAGATACGTTAATATGGATGAGCATCAAACGAATCATATTCTCAAGGGATTTGAAATGGGAAAACATGCACAAGTGGATTTGGTCTATTATTAAACTAATCCCAACATTTATCATTATTGGTAGATAACTGCCAGTAGATCATTGGTTAATCATAGTTACACATTTAACAATATAGAGTAATGGCACTTAGAGTGGTTTTCATTAACCCGTGAAATACACTTTAGCGTATATAGAGGATATTACACACCGCCGCGAAGATATGAAGTTTATCTTCGAGTGGTGAAAACAATATTTCACGAGTGAGCGCAGCGAACGAGTGAAATA
>WUAP02135073.1:0-13148 GCA_015163945.2 Stichodactyla helianthus
CTAGAGGTTAAATAAAGAAGACACAAACAATTTTAGAAGGTTCAAATTTTATTTTTCATATTCTTAACATTTTTTTCTAATTCATGTTAGATTCATTGCTTGGGCTCCCTGTGGAGAAACACGGAGAAAAAGTTTGAATATCATTCGCCTACGGCTCGTAATTTTCAAACTTTTCTCTTGTTTCTCCCAAATCCCAAGTGCTCTATTTCACTGGTAGAGTCATAGAAAACTATCTTCTATCGCTTTTATGATATAGCAATAGGTGAGAGACAAAACTACGTCTTTACTGGTGAAATATAGAGCATAGATTTCGGTGGTCTCTCATGCAGCCAATCAAAGCGCGCGTACTATCTAAGCTATATTATAAACATGACTAAAGGTGGCTGGCTACTTTAGAATGTTTGGTTTGGACACTTATCGAGCGGATCCGTGCAGAGGATTTTCTTCCGAATGCGGATTTAGGGGGGTTGCGGATTCCCCCCTTTTTACTTACTTGCCTCGATCAGTTTTCCGGCCCTCCTTTCCTCTGGTCCGCCTTCACCCCCACCTCTTTCTCCGATTCCTGGATTTGCCTCGCCTTTCTCCGCGTGAAGGAACCTCTGCTATTACCAAGCAGCTGATAACTTATCGGTGTAAATAGTTTTTGATGATATTTGCACAGGAAGATATTAGCATATCAGTGAACTTACCGTCTCTTTCTAGCAATATTACAGCAAACAGCAGATACGATGACTGTTGACCCTATGATGAAAACACCAACTGCCGCAGAAATCCAGAGGAACAAGTCTAGGAACATGTGAAAGGTAGAAATCAAGGACTGTATAGACCTTAGTTTTTCTCAAGGTTGCACACTCATCCAAATCCAAGAAACTTGACGGGCCACGATACCAGAACAGCAGCTTTATAATGAGAATTACCATACATTTCTATGAAATTTTTCAATAAGAATTCATAAAATGATTATTCTCCTCTTTAAATTTAAAATTTGCTTCTCAATTTTACTAAATTTGCTTTATTTTTGTGCCCGTCAAGATTGGATGCGCACGCAACCTTGAGAAGACAGTCTATTAGTATAATGATCACCTTATTTAATGAATGGGCTGTTTGCAGGTGTTGTGTGACATTTAAAATATTGACTCCCTGTTCTTAAAAATACCATATTTAAAAAGAACATCCCAAAATTAGTCAATTTGGGAATTTTGAGGACAATCATGTAGATATGGACGAAGTTATCGACCATCAAAGTCGTGTATTTTTACAAAGAATGTATGCTGAATGTATGCAACTGCTTGACTACCAGCATACATTCTTCGTAAAAATACGACTTTGATCGTCGATACCTTCGTCCATATTTACTGGATTGTCCTCAAAATTTCCATTCTAGAATTCCAGGATCATCGCAACATTCCGGGAGGTAAGGCATTGAAGTTGATTGAATAAATTTTCGTCTTAAGTTAAGATGTTATGACTTTACCCGGACTATACACGCTATGCATAAAGCCACAACTAATTTGCATCAAGCCACAACTAATTTGCATAAATCACTAAGCTCAATAAAGTTTGAAAACATTTTGACTTCATATGAAAGAGCATCAGCGAAGTAGTAAATGCGTACAGTTTCAAAGAATAATGGTAAATCCTTGCAGAGTTATAAGCGTTTAAAATGTGCTAAAAACATCAAAACGAGGCTGGTCAGGCCTTGGCTGTGTTTTACATACAAATCCTTCTAAATTTAAATCGCTGTAACTTGTCAGGTGCTAGAACCCTGAAATTTGATTTATTTACTAATGTTAGCATGCTCTTTTGAAGGATGGTTGTTATTACTTTAGCACATGAGCAGAAAGCAGTATTCCTCATTCAATGAGACTGAATACTGCTTTATGCATAGCATCTATAGCAACATGCAAATTAACCTACTGTTAATGCCAAACCCGGAAATCTTTCTTAGTACCGCATCTGACGTGATTTTCTAAAGATTTTCTGATTTTCTATAATGTTACCGTGATGACTTTTTGAAGACTTTTACAAATTAATTGCAAGAAAGTCGTACTTATAGAAATAAAAAGATTAAAAACAGATTAAAAAATAGCAAAATACCCAAAAGGAATTAACCTAAAATGGTCGATTTGATATATTTCCCAAACGAGTCATCTCATAATGGCAGTACGAAAACTTGTTTTATATTTTAACCATTTTAAGAATGGAAGGTTTTCGGATAACGATATTCTGATTTTGTCCTTACTTTGAGTTTTTAATTTTAAATTCTATTTTTCATTTTTTATTTCTCATATAACACCGTTCTTGAACTACATAGAGCATTATGCGATAATATCAACCAGCTCTCCTTTTACCTTTGTTATCATCATTAGCAGAGTTGTTAGGTTTGTTCAAATCGATAGTGCTTTTCGTGGCTGCTGTTTCTGTTGTAACCCAACCACCGGCTTCAGTAGTCCATGAGGTTACGGTCGTTGAAGTTTCGCCATATTTTGCTGTAGTTTGTATTATAGCACTTTTTGCTACTAATGTTGGTGTTGTTCCTGAGACGGAGTTCACATTGACAGTAGGGGCTTCTTGAACCACTGTGCTCGGGGTGAAGAAAAAGGTTGAGAACCTAGTGATAGAAGATGCTTCGGTTGATCTTCGGCCATGTTGTGTAAATGCAGGGAATGGTGTTGGCGTGTAGATCGTAAGAGTAGCCATGCTAACACTATTTTGAGGGTAAAACGATGCGGAAACTGTTCTCGTAGGGCGGGGTGTCTTTGTTAAGCTTGGATGGATACTTGATGAAGTGGTATCTGTTGAGATAAAAAGGAGATCCGGAACATTGGACTAGGCGTGCAAAAACATAAAAAAAGGACCCCCAATCCCGTCTAACATTTGCTTATTTTTCGGCTGAGTTAAGTATCAAATACCCGATAATTGAAATCCATATTTTTAGACACTGGTTACCGTAGAATTGCACGCAAATCTTTATGCCAGTCGACTCTAAGTATGAGGTTACACAAGGCAATCTTCCTTGCAACTTGTCTCTCAATTTATTTGCACAAGTTGCACGAGACATTGCCTAGTGTAACATACCTAAAGTGTCTCTCTGAGTTTTACTTCTCGCAGCGGCAACAAAATTGCGAGACATGTCGCGCGCAACAGTTGCACGGGCGGGCACACGATGCGATTTCCATGTCGCAGGCAACGTTGCACCGTGTGTCCGAGCCTTAAGTGCCAATGTGTTAATAGAATTATGCTCTGTTAACATCCTAACAGGGGGAGGGATGAGCTGAGAATTTGGATTTTTTCTTAAATACAATGATCGATAAAAATTCTAATTTGCTTTCGAATTTTTTACTTGAGACGCTCATAAAGCAGTACTATTGCACTATACTTAAAGCGGTTCCTGTAGTTGAAAAATACGTGTCCAAACGCCAGGGGCCCTTTCTTTCTTTCTTTTTGTTTGGTAGCAAACGAACGCCAGCAAGATTTGGCGGGAAAAAATTGATTCATGGGAACGAGGTTCAGGCAAAGCAGGGTCTTTCATACAACCCCCTGTTTGAAAAAATACTGGATCCTTCCCTGTAGTATAATATAAATACCTTTTACTCTGAGGTAGGTAGGGTATCCTATCGCTTCTCCGCCATTGTTTCGAATTAATACTTGGTACAAACCAGCGTCTGAGGTTCTGACACTAGAAATGACCAAACTTCCATCATCTAGCCTGAATCGTGAGTCATTGAGAAGGACTGGTTTAGCATTCTTGTACCATATGAATTCCATATCGTCATCACAGAAAGGACAGCCGATTTGTGCTGTTTTTCCTGGAGATGTGAGGACTATTGGGGTTAATTGTGTGGAAAATATCGGAGGAGGATCTGAAAAGAAATCAGATGTGGTCCAGATGTTAGTAGCTTCTCAGCTGCCCAGCGCTGTGTAACTCCTCTCAAAGAGTGACAAGAAAACGCCAGATAATGACGATGATGATGAATGATGATGGTGATGATAATGATAGTGATGATGATAATGGTGATGGTGATGTCCTCCCTGATGATACAAAAGATTATATACAATACCGTACCGTTAATCATCAATAAGCAAAAACATGCTTCGACTGCCGGTAGTAACAGACCTTATTTGTTATTTTCCCAATACAGGTTACGTGTCATTCCTTTGGGACTTTTTCCTTTGTTTAATGGTAACGCTTGAGAAGATACATTAATATGGATAAACCTCAAACAAAGAATCTTATTCCTAAGAGGTCTGTATTGGGAAAACAGTACGCCTTAGCAAATAAGGTCTATAGACCTTTTCGGCTATGATGCAATGTTTTCCCATTTCAGACCACGTGTCATCCTCTTGGGAATAAAATTCTTTGTTTGAGGTTCATCCATATTAACGTATCTTCTCAAGCGCTACCATTAAACAAAGAAATAAATCAAAAAGGTAAATGACACGTGATCTGATATGAGAAAACATTACGCTCAAGCGAATAAGGTGTGTTCATTCTAGTACCTCTCACTTTTAGTCTTGCTATAGTCGGAGATTGTTCGTTAGACGCAGAGCAGTAATAATCACCGTCATCATCTTCTCCTGGTGAATAGACTACAAGCTTCATGGTAATCGAGGTATCATTTCTTAAATATCCATATTTTGGGTTATTTTTTACAGAGATCTTGTTATTATCTTTAAACCAGTTGATGTTAACTACTGATGGGATTCTAAACGAAGAAAAAAAAAAAAAGATGAAACATACGATCAACATACGGTTTTCTATGTTAGCTTGCCTTGACTTGCCATTTTTTCAGAATTTCTCTTCAAGTCATGGGCAGTTTTATATGGCAAACTTCAATTAAAAAATTGCGCATGATGATAGAGCGATCTTCCTATATGAATGACTGAGAAACGGTACTTATAGCCTTACTGTAGCCATAACGTACTTTATCTCAACCGCTACGCGTTGTGATTGGATGATTTAATGATGGGTATGCTTATATAGCGCTTTTGAACTCGTTAGAAGACATACTCTATTCATAGATCCACTCAAACAATAGCTCCACCAATCATGGCGTCACAGTTTTCCCAAAGGAATATGGCAGGTCCGACAAAACAACATCATAAACCTCTCGATTTCAGGGAGATTTTTAGCTTTTATTGCTGATTCCTCAAATGTATTCTTAGGATGCATAATATCCATCCAAATCCTATATAATTTTTAGCAATCAACTTTTTTCTTGATGCCATAACGCGATAAAATGTTTTGGCTTGTCGGACGTAGCAACAGTAACTACGGAGCAGTGGAACTATGAATCCTGAATCACCTTCTACGTCTTTATTTGGATGGGATACGTAGTCTGTAGATTGTTGGTATGTGTTTCACTGGCCAAGAATATCGAACGCACGCGCAGGCCCGTTAGAAGCACGAGCAGATGTCGAATTGTTTATTTTCATGTTATTGACGTTTAAGCGTCGGTTGAAGCAATTTCAGTTACGTTTTAGTTGTTTTGTTAGACAAAGGTCATATTAAGTATTCGTAGGGTTACAAACCGGTAAAGAAGTAAGTGGAAACCATCCGTTATTGTAAAACACTTGGAACCTTGAGATTAACTTTGTATTTATGTATATTTTCAGATTGAATTGTTGTTGTTATTGTTCTTCTTAATTGCACAATACAATTTGCAACCTGTAACTCTACGTCCTGTGCATGGTTATATGTCCTATCGGTCCAGTATGTAATTAGTGTAGTAACCGCTTAGTGTAGTACGTAATATTCCTAACAGTCTTTCGTAGCCTTTTTCATCGCGCTGTGCGCGCGACATCGGTTATGGTATTATATTCCTATGGTTACTTTTGTTATATAATATCAAATGTAGAATTAGGTAGGGACCGGCCATATCTGGGGGAGGGGGGGGGCGTGCATTTTGAGTTTTACCCACGAATCTTGGTGACCCTTCCCCCTAAATTCCTCATTGTCTCTCTTAGCTAGTGGTTTGTATTTGTAGCCCTGATGACGAAAGACCCGTCCGAAAGCTCGTTCAAATATAAATTGCAGCTGAAATATAGTTAAAACAATTCTCTTTACAAAAATATGATACCTACGTACGAAGACTTACTTAATTTAATACTAAATTGATTATTGATATGTAATTTAGAAATCATACATTACTCCATTACGCTTTCGAACACCGTAGCTGACGATGCACTCAAACACTACCACAGGCAGCCCAGCATTAATGATCTTGTTTGTGGGAGATTTCATAAATCTCAATTTTGTTGGGTTTTTAAATTCTCCTTTAAAGAAAAAAGAATGTCAGTAAAAGTATCGGCCGATAGAGCGGGAATATGGTCTATTGAAGACCGCCTTAAAATGCTACACCCGTTGGTTACTTGATTACGCTATCTTACTGACCTCAAAGGAAAAAAAAAAAAAAAAACAGAAAATGTAGTTTCTTGTAATTTCCCTTCTTTGTCACTCATGTCTAAAGTGGCTCCTTGTGGATAACCGACAAAAAATAGCAAACATAGACCATATGAACAACTGACTTTCTTATATTTAGCTTGGGCGTAACAGTGCTTTCCATTTCAAAACAGTGTCAATCCCTTGGTTATTGTTCCTTTGTTTCTTGATAAAGCTTGAGAAGATAATATGGATGAGCCTTAAACAAAGGATCTTATGTTCTCAAGGGAATGACACGTGGTCTGAAATGGGAAAACATTACGACCAAGCTAAAAAGGTCCATTACCTTGGATACTGAGTGTGTAGTTCTTGTGAAATGTTTGATTTGTAACAGGATTTTGTACGATGTAAATGAACTCGTAGGAATTTGTTGGGTTAACTATAGAGAGGTCGCCATTCGGTGAGATAAATAGGTTACTGGGACGTCCATCTTTGATGATCCCATGTCCTTCTCGTTTCCATAGAAACCTGGCTGGTGGAACACTGCACACTTTAGGTGCTTCCAGAAGTTTTGATTCATATTGTTTGACTTGGAAAGTGACACTTTGATTTGTCTCTAAAACATCAAAATCTGAAAGATCGGAGAAAAGAAGTAAAATAAAATAATTAAATATTATAGAGATTTCCGATTTACAGGCTTTGGCACTAACAGTATCAATGGTTAATAATTTGCTTGTTGCTATAGCTTGCGAAAATTCATCACTTCTTAACTGAATATGAAAATTCACTCAACTGCAATTACTTTCCGTGGATCCTGGATTTTTCTTTCATTTTAATTGATTTATTTGGGACCATACATCCATTGCTGAAGCGTCGTATGGCAGGGCGAAACCATTTACGGTTCAGCTAGAGATTTCGGCTCCAACACCGCTATCCATAATGACTAATCAGCTAGGGAGCTCGGCCGAAGCCTAAAGGGAGAGGTTAGTCGGCCCCTAGACCATGTAAGATTAACCTCTTGCTATGATCAGTGATGTGATCTTTGTCGCTTTGATCCATGCGGGAGGTATTAGAAACATTAGACATGCGCAGACCATAGTGGAGAAATACAGAGCGGATAGATTGGTACTAATAGTGACAAATCAGCGTTTGTGCCGTTAAATCAGAAATCTTTAGTCACAATCCATCGCTCATTGTCGCTACAGCCTGGTCCTCACTAGCGACATAACCATAAACATCATAGGCAGACTCAGTTCAGCTCTTCTAACACAGGCGAAAGAAAAGACAAGTGCTGCTAATGAGTAATGAGTCAGCGTATGCTGCTTATGCTAATGTCTCTAGTAAGGAATAGGCTTACAACACTATCAGTTTCAAAAGCCCGTTTTAAGTGTCTCACTTTCACATGTTCAAACCCCTGGCTCCTGGATTCATAAGGGAATGATATCAGTGGACAAAATCCACTTGGACGTAATGTTTTCCCGTTTCAGACCACGTGTCATCCTTTTGTAAATACGATTCTTTGTTTGAGGGTCATCCATATTAACGTATCTTCTCAAGCGCTATCGAGAAACAAAGGAAAAATACCTAAGGGAATGACACGTGGTCTGAAATGGGAAAACAAATACGCCCAAGTGGATTTGGTTCATTGCTTGAAAACAACGCCTTTTTTTAGTGGGGTGTCACAAGTAGCTCGACATACCTTGCGACATCCCATAAAATTGGTTAGGTGTGGTTACCAAGTTCTATGTTTACCACGATGACGAAAACAAAATGGTCAGCGGAACATCAAAATAATCGCATTTCATTGGCTGAGAGCAAAGCGCTGTTGCAGCAACTTCGTGGACGTGTTCACATGGTGAAATTTGTCGCCGGCGAGGTGACACGCAACAGTTGCACAGGTGGACATACGGTTTCGACAAGATTTCCTCGTTGCAAGCAACGTCGAAGGAAACGTCGCACCGTGTGTTCGATCGTTAACAAAGACTTCGAGTGTTACTTTACTTACACGCAACCTGTAGCAAAGCTCTGTTACTCAATATTGACCCAATCTTATTACTGGCAATACATCTATATACTCCATTGTCTATGTGCCTTTGTAGGTTTATTACAGTAAGGCTGTTAGCACTGAAGTGGATCTTGCGTGAAGGGGATAACAATGTTGATTCGTTGACCATCCACGTGTATGTAATGGAGCCGGCATCAGTACTTGATGCAACACAGTTGAAGGAGGCATTTTTACCTTCAGCGTCGATGACATCCATAGGCTGAGATGTGAATCTTAACACATGAGCTGTAAACAAGCAAAACGTTTAGTTCATGGTAACGATTCTTGGGATCCCTGCTCTTGGATTTAGATAGTTATAACCACAGGTGGCCCTGCTAGTTTTTCATGTGACATCACCCTGCTTTGTTCTTTTATTCTCTAGGGAATGATTGCAAACCATTGAACATGTATGGCGATCCTTAAAAACTCTTTTAGACATGGGAAATAAAGTATTTCAACATTAGAAAACCCTTAAAACGTAGTAGTCTTTCGCCCTGTGTTGTTGCCAGTTTTTGACCTTTGTTCCCCTTTAGCTTTGTTTCATTTTGCAATTAATAATAAAAAATTCGAACACATGCAACCATAGCAAATATAAACGCTGAAGGTAACAGTTGGAAAGCAAATAAAATGATATTCATAAAAAAAGTTTAAATAATTTTGCTTTGTTATTGAATGGTGTGAACACTCGTGCTGGGGTCAAATCGCTCGTAGTTTGTAAAGTCAATGTCAAAATCAACGTCAATAAGTTATTCCCCAAATGAAAACAGCTAACATGTCATGAAAATATTCGAGAATTAAAGGATTTAGGATGCTTATTACAAGTAAACGGTTTGCCTAAAGATTTTATATACTTCATCTTAAGACCATGCAGTTTAAACAGTTTAATTTTTTGGGAAAAAAACATTTTAAAGTGTCAGTATCAATTTTTTTCGAATCTATTTTCTTAGATAATTCAAATAAATATGAAAATTTAACTTCGTAATCACTGACTATAGAGTAATTCATTAACTTATACGATTGATATATACTTTTCAAGGAGTTGAGAAATCTTTGTTGTTATCTATCTGCATAGAGGTGATTGGGAGTCATAGCCCAAGGTATTCTAGCGATTATAGGTCATTATCTGTGCAAGGGTGAGCATTAAAGATCAGTTAACTTGCTTATTTGTTTCACTGCATTGTCATACTTACATTGACGTCGCGTCTGTACTGCCAGATCAACCAACAAAAGTCCATAGAATCCAGCGATTATTACAACCAATAGATGATATCTAATGAGCATTTTTCTCGAGCACTTTTAAAGAAATAAGGCCAACAGGTCCATATGAAACAGTCGATATCGAGGTTATTCTATCTCTGCGGTCCAAGTGCCTTCCGCCGTGTCCCGTGATGCTCACCACGCCTCTTTGATACACGCTTAGCTGTCACATAACCTTAGCGTTACGGTTTAGCACAAGGAGCATCGTCGACCAAAATGGAAAACGCCTTATCTTGATTCTGTAATGTCCTTTGCCGTTGCTATTTACAATATTTTTATTTGTCATATGACCCGTACGGCCTTGCTCGCGCGCTCTAATAAAACCTTTGGAAAATGTCACGTGATGGGGGCCGGACGGGTTGACGTGAGCGGGCCGGAAAAACCCATCCGGCTCTGCTCGAAAGCCGTCCGGCTTATTGACTGAGTGGGAGGGCCGAACGGGAGAATATTTGGCTCTTGGTCATTTGTACGGATCTCGCTGCGCTCGGTCCGTACCGCATGACCTCGAGCCAAATATTTTCCCGTCCGGCCCTCGCACTCAGTCAATAAGTACATATATATAGTCATATTGCATGATGGCGTAATTTACTACCAAGACCAGAATGCTTTGAGTGGCTTTTACTGTCAGGCAAATTTTGCCAATTGTCTGTTTTTTTCCCAGGAGAGTAGAAAAATCTGAATGAGAAAGCAATTGACAAAGCATTCTCGTAGTGGTAAAATGACACCATCATGCTTATTTCGGACTTTCCCCGAAAGACATGCTTGGGCTACCTGTGGGTTTTCAGCCAAAGCACCATTATTAAAATGTTTTTAGTCAGTTTGTATTAGAATGAAAACTCAAATATTTTGTGTTGCTGAAGTTCTAGGGCCGAAAATACGCTACATTTACACTTACGAAATATTTACAAGATTATTCTTTATATATAATACTAATCCTATATAAACAGGAAATAAATGGGAGTCGTGCCCAGTCCTGTTAGAGTTTAGAACAAACATGGCAGAACATTCAAATGGTTTCTTGTTCAACTCTCGTCGATCTCCTGTACTCTCTCTTAATGGTGTGGTCGCTTCAAGTCAACCTTTAGCTTCAAGAATAGGAGTTCAGATCCTTAGAGCTGGTGGAAATGCTGCAGACGCTGCTGTTGCTGTTGCTGCAGCTCTTAACGTGACTGAACCCTGCAGTACTGGTATCGGTGGAGACTGCTTTTGTCTGTTTTATGATGCACAAAGTAAAACTGTTAACGGACTCAATGGCAGGTTTGTGGATTAATTAATTTTCCAAAGTATTTTAGTCCATGTTTATGAGCATGTTTTTTTTTTTACAATAAGAGGATTTTTGAAGTGTATATTGTCACACAGTGTTTGGCCCCATATTTGCATTGTAACACGAAGTGTTTTGAGAATAAAAAGTTTGACTCTCTCTCTTATTTGGATTAATCCCCCAAGAAGTAAGGAGTAACGGCCCACATGCACTTCCCCAATTGCTGAATCTCCACCCCTTTGTATGAGTTCCTCCACCTGGGGGTCAGACAAACCTTGTAATGTACCTATCAGTGGCTTCCCTGAGGGGTCGATCCCTGGGTTGACCAGGGGGATTGTAAAAGGTCAGAAACAATCTTGATGATTTACCCCAGGGGTGGGGGAGTCATTCTTTTCAAAGTCCCCTGGTTAGGGGTTTCCACGACCTACAATCTCCTGTCATTTTGCAGAAAACCAGTTTCATGACAAAAACAATTTCATTATGACCCCCACCCCAACTTCCCAACTATAAAACAAAGTCAAGCATTTTCCTGACCTCAGGGGCAATGTTTGCACCCATTCTCCTTGTATTCTCCCACCTATCTCTGGTTAGCCCAGGGGTGACCCCTCAAGCAACCTGATGATAGGTACATAGTATAGACTGATCCAAAGGAATTGTACTATCAGGTATAACCCAGTTTTTTGGGGTGGGGTTGCGTTGGGTGGGACAATGGAAGGGGGAGGGAGGACTAATAGGGGGGCCCCAAAAATTTTAGGGTGTGAGAAACTTGAGGAGTTATTTGAAAATAGAAAGCTTTCTCAAGGGGTTACAGTGAGGGGGATATCAGTAATTCTGTTGGTCAACAAAAATTCATTTTTTATGGATGCTCCTTAACCAACCACAATGTTGTTTTATATTTAGTTTTGTGCCTTATATTCTCTCTATTTTTTAGTGGAAGAGCTCCCTCAAAACTTACACTGGATTTGCTACACAGTAAGGATATATCCCATCCTGATACAATCCCTAGATATTCAGGTCATGCTGTCACTGTTCCTGGTGCTGCTGCGTGCTGGGTGGATACGATTGAAAAGTTTGGAAGCAAAAAGGTTTGTGCCTTTCCAGAATTAAGAATCCTAGTCAAGCACAATACAATGTGTGCCTATACTATTTATTAGATTCCCTGCTAAAATTTAAATTAAAATTTCATTCAGCCACTTTACCACTCTGAGGTGGACGGAAAGCCTGAATTGGTCTGGTTCATTGGTCATTAATTAATTAATTAATTAATTAATTAATTAATTAATTCAGTCAGTCAGTCAGTCGGTTGGTCAGGTCAGTCGGTCAGTCGGTCGGTCGATGTGTCAGTCAGTCAGTCAGTCAGTCCATCTGTCCATCCGTTCATCCATCCATCCCTTACTCACTGACTTCATTCATTCATTTATTTATTCATTCATCTATTTATTTGTTTGTTTTTGTTTGTTTATTTTTTAATTTGTTTGCTTTTAGTTTGTTTATTTGTAATTGCCTTACAGTTAAGTATGAGGCAAATTCTCCAACCAGCAATAGACTTAGCTGAAAATGGTTTTGCAGTGCACCATGTTGCAGCTCAGATGTGGAAAGATTCATCAGAATGTCTACTGGATCCAGCTAATAAACATGGACATGAAATGCTTTTAGATGGTAAACCACCAGACGAAGGAGATGTCATGAAACTCCCACAGTTGGCTCAAACATTTAAGGTAGCACATGACATTACATGTTGACACAACTGTCTCATGATTTTTTGAATGATCAGTGTAAACATAGTTAGTAATTTGTCCAGATAAAGTGACGCCATAGACCTTGTTCAAAAAGTCATGCACAAGGAAAAACTACTTGCAGATTAGCACTACCTCAACTTATTGAAGCTATATATATATCCCTTCATTAACTAGGAGCAAGTGTGGCGTAGTTGGTTAGTGGGCTGCCTGCTAAGTGAGAGGTCCATAATTTGATCCTCAGTGACCTCACACACTTGTTTTGACTTCTCTATAATCCGCGTAGCTTTAGCTTTAAATACCCTTAAAACGGAGCACTGATGGAGATAGGGGGTGCACACCATCACCTTCCACTGACAAGAACCTCATAGCTGAAGGAACTACTAATGTTAAATGGAATATTTGGCACAAATAGGATTTTTATGTTTACGATACTGATTGTGTCTATCATAATTCCGTTAGTGTTAT
>WUAP02135084.1:0-13145 GCA_015163945.2 Stichodactyla helianthus
TTAGTAAAATGAAACATAACTAAAGCCGGGCTTCCTGTGTCAATGACGTATTTGCGGTTTTTTATAATAAAATATTGATGGCTCATCAAAGGATATTATCGCAGGGAAAGAGGATAACAGGGCTCTTTATCTTCATGTTTATTCATCGGAGGCTGGTTTAACTATAAATAAAGCATTTACAGACATGTCAAAGTGAGTAAAAAGTGGTTTATTTGATCGACTGACAAACATTTTGCCTCTCCACAAAGCAAATATTCTTCTATAGCCCGTGCATTAGGTGGCTGACTACTTAAGAACGTTCGATTTGTGCGCGTGCACAATATAAAGCACAAAGCCGCTGCATTTCCTTCAAAATTTTAATAGGGAACCATACACCTTTTGAACTTCAACAGGACAAAATCCTAAAAGTTTGCATGGGACCCTATATTTTTCTTTTAATTTTCTGACAGAACAGGTAAAAAGCAATCTTTTTACAAAGTTTGACATGGAAAAACGTAATTACTTTAACTTATAAAAAAGCGCTGTGTCTCAGTGTTTTTGTTGTAATCTTTTGGAACGTTTTTTGGCTCATTATGTGAACATGATGCTGAATTTTGAGCTTTTTCTCAAACCCTTCTTACAGTTCTCTTGCAGTTTTCGAAAATAAGGTTTAAAGTAGATATTCTAAGAAAAATATTTCAATAGCTTTTATAGTTTTTGAGTTATGAATTATTTTGTGCGAAGCTTGGTTTTCGCCATTTTTCTTTCCAAAATTTGTCAAGATGGTAATATTCAAAATACAATGTTTCGAAAACGAGCTCGGGACACCCCATTTTTCTTTCTTTATTTTGAATGAGCGTTAAATTCTGTGTAATATATCTTTGTAAGAAATTTTTTAAAGTACTTTTTGATAAAGTAGTCAGCCACCTTAGTGTTATGATCATAGTATGGGATTACTTCGCATAGAATACACCTTTTCCGCTGAGAACTAAAAACTGCCCATCATTCAAAGCTGATACAAACAAAGGGTCTTGGATCGTAACATAAGTCTTTCCTACAAAATGACCATCCAATGTGAATTTCTGAATACGGTTATTCCCACGATCACACACCAGTAGATGATGATCATTATCAATAGTCAGGCCCCATGGTGTATTCAGCTGACCATCACCACTGCCTTTACTACCAATCGTGGATATTCTAGTCGGTACGCCATCTTTCTTCTCAAACACATGAATCACGTGGTTATTAACATCACTGACGTAATACCGTCCATCATGTGTTACTATACTGACTGGACCAAAATTGTCCTGTTTTGTCAAACCAAACTGAAATTGATAGTCACCGTCTCTTGTGAAGGCTTGAACACGATGATTACCAGAATCACACACGATGATGTTACCATCGTCATCAATGTGCACTCCATTTGGATTATTAAATTGTCCAATATCGTTTCCATGGTTACCGAATGTCTTTAGGAATGTTCCTAATTTAGTATTCACTCTTGATATTCTACCACCACTACGATCTGGAATAACTAAATCTGTTTCATTCAGAAAGGCTAAACCTTGAGGGAAAGTAATCTTTCCGATTCGAATATCCCCACTTCGTAACAAAGATCCATTAGTGTTGAATATCAGCACATAGCCATATATTTTTTCTATAAACGCGATTCTGCTATTTCCTTTACTTACTGCCATCCCAATGAAATCGTCTAAAGACTCGTTTTTTATTCCTTTCAATGTAAGCCTCTTTGTTATATTGATCCTTTGTGACTTTACATTCATGACTAGTGGACTGTTAGATACATGATTGCCATTCACTTGAACCTCTGCTGTCAATGGACCAGGTACTTTAGCTATGAATTCAATTTCTATCCCATTACCAGTCCTTGTTTGTTGTATTTCTTTGTCCACGTTATCTTCAGGGGTTATTTTCACGTCAATAACATCATATGGATTATTACTGAGCTTGTTCGTTTTAGTTTTTGTCAGCACAATCAACTTTGCTTTTGTCAGGGCTTCAGGAGTGTTTATAATTTCAACGGTGCTCTTCTTGTGGTCCGTATTTGATCTAACTCGAACTGTCCCAATCCCTGAATCCACCTGCTTTACCAACTTCTCATTAGGTACAAACGCGACTTCCCAATGATCTCCAACGACACCATCAACAGATGTATGACAAGTCTTCTTTATGTCCTTATTCTCAATCACTTCATTTGCAATACCTTTTTCTATCAGTTTATTCATGTAATCAATGACTCCTCGTGTGTGATCGAGCACAGACTGACCTTTGACTAGCCTTTTCTCAGCTTTCTCAACATTCCCATCGATTTGATTCAATAACTTCTGCACGTTCTCTTGCAGTTTATCTATTATTTCTTGTAATCTTTCTTTCATCAACAGCTTTGCATTTTCACATTTTGCCTTCAGTTCTTTGGTCTTCTCTTTTATTATTTGAATTTGCTTTGCCATTTCTTTTTCACGTACTTTTAACTGCTCGAGTTGTTCAGAAAGTTCTGCTTTATTTGTCATGGTATACTTTGCTAAATTGATGGTTGAATGTTCATCATGGTCATGTTTCAAGCAGTCCACGCAGATAACTTCCTCACAGTCTTTACAGAATAATTCCACTGTTTTATCATCGTGATTTGCACAGTAAGCTTCTCTGCTAAGAATCATTTTGATATCTTCTTCTTTTATCTCTACAAGAGATACAACTTTGTGATCTTTGATAAACTCTGAATGGTTCGTCTCACATTCGTCACACAACAAGCGATCACAATCAAAGCAATGCCAAGATGCTGGTGAATGACTTCCAGAAACAGAACAAACCTTTTCTCCTTCTTCTACCAAGTTGAGACCTTTCAAGATTCTTGAATGTACAAGACTTGGTTTTAGATCTTCCACGCTGCTTAGTTCTGGTAGAGAAGTTTCTGTTTTACATTCAGGACACTTGAAGACGTTGACTTCCTCGATGAGCTCGGCGTGTCTTTTGATGCAAAGCTTACAAAATGTATGAAAACATGGCAGGATCTTGGGTTCAATAAGTGTATCATTACACAAGGAACATTGGACGTCCTTCTTCAGATCAGCTAGAAAGGATTCCATTTTGATAGAAAGGTCTCAAACGACGATTTCTTTGAAGCGTATCGCAGTTCTTGGAGTTGGAAACCCTGTCAGCGCTACGTCACTCTTACCACAGGTAGCCCGGTCCATACTGCCAATCGATGGTTGAATTAGTTAATTAGTTCCTTACTCTTAAACATTTAAAATGTCAATACTTTGCCAATACTTTACCGACCAAGAAGAAAGATCTTCTGTCCAAGTGTACCCCTACCCTATCGCCCTCAGTTACGTTCTCCCTACACCACCCCCCAACCCCTACAACATATTTTCTAAAGTCTTGAAATAAATGCAAAGTTTTTACCAGAGGATAATAAAATCGTCAGTTATTTTAATGAGTTTTCTGAAACATTTATGCTACAATAGGGTTGCGCTGACATTATAGATTCGCAATGTCTTAATTGTTATATAAAACTGAATAGACCATTTCATGGATCCCGCAGCTCAACCTCAGCCTCGACCGCGTGTAATATACTCTTTAGAAATCGAATACAACTTGTGAATTTTCTAAGTGTTTCTATTGTTCATTTATGTGTGAATTACTTTCATTGCTGCGGACTGCAGTGAAATTCTAAAGAATAATTACACGCGGTCGAGGCTGAGGTTGAGCTGCGGGAAATGGTCTATTGCGAAAGAGATAGGTCGTATTTTGATACGTTTTAACAAACTTGTATTTGTTCGTCAGATATGGTTTCCATACCACATGTGCCAATTAGTTCCTAGCATGGAAACGAGGTGGAGGACAAGATGAAAGTAACAACGAGTCAGGTCTTTTCCTGGTGAGTCACATTGGTGCAAACAAGGTGCATTGGGGTCTATCTTGGGTCATTGCATTGTTAAGTTTAATGTGACGTTATGCATTTATAATTCTACAAAATCGTTCATAATTCTTTTCCAGTCATATGTTGCAGGAACTTTGCCTCTTGACCAAGCACTTCTCGCGGGTTTCCACAAATAATCCTCGTTATAGGAAATCAAAGGAATCAATCTGCAAAAAAAGGAAAACAAAAATTATCTTTGAAAGAGGCAATTTTCATTTGACAGGCTATTAGTTTGCTGCACGTGATGTCCTGGCCGCCATGTTGAAGGACTTTAGAAATTTAATCCACCAACATGGCTTCAGTTGAAATAGATTTATATAAGGTATTATTTTAAATAGACATAAGTGAGGTGTAGTTATAATGAGAACAAACGAGCATTGCGATCCAAATAGTAGTGAAACCACTCTTAGCCTCGCTCTGTTTCAACGGCCTGCGTGGTTATGAGCATGAGTCTCTAGTCATTTGGTAAGGAATTTTCTTACCAAATTTTTTCTTTCTTTACGATCCTTTTTGCCACGAATACTGGCTCTCTTTCGCATGTTTTTGTCTAAAAACAATTATCAAGTCTTATTTATTGTCAATTAAGTTGCGACTGAAGTATTTCTTCCCTGTGGGAATAGCATTTATTTCTTGCAAAAGGCTTTTAATCTATCATCAACAGAAGAGAATGCTTGCTTACCGTCGCACGGTGTAAGGTTGCAGAGCTGTGTCATTCTTTTCGGTCCCAGGGAGGCACAGGATCCCTCACCCCTCCCTGGAGAGGGATTAATGCACTGGCGCATTCTTTCCCTAACACCTCCCCCACAGTCTGCGTCACACCCTGACCAGGGTCCCCATGGACTGTATCTTGCGTGGACTGAAAAAAAAGCAGCAGAAATAAGTAATATTTATTCAAATGCTGTTCATTATAAAAAAGCTCAGCTTATCTAGAGCCTTTTTCATATCTTGGTGCCATAACTTGGATCGTTTCCTTACCTGGACATGGTACATATCTTCTACATGGCTTGGTTTCATATCTTGGTCCAATACATTTTTTGCCTCCATAAGAAGGAGAAGGATTCGTGCATGTTCGTACACGAAACTGAATCCCTCCAGGACCACATGACTTGGAGCATAAAGAAAACTGAGACCAGTTACTGAAGCCACCGTTAACTAAAAATGATACAAATAATCAGGGAGAACTAGTAAAGATATTAGAGAGCGCTGAGAAGTCATCTTCAAGGTCAGAATTAACGCACCTGGGCAGGGTAATATGTTGCAGCGTCTTACTTGCACTGATGGTCCAAATGCAATGCATGATCTACCCAGAATACCTGGCGGTGGGTTGTTGCAAAGACGCGTGCGCACTTGTGCGCCTCGACCACATGACCTGTCACACTGTCCCCATGGCGACCAGCTACCATAATGTCCATCAACTTTATAAAGAAAGCATATCTTTAAGGATTTTGTTGATCTTATAAGAATCAATTAGCTCTAACAAAGTTGCTCATGCATGCATTCCGGACGACATTCCCTTCGAGTATTAAATTCTTAATATTTAGAGGTGATATTTCAGAAGATTGAAAAACAGCCTACAGCCAATCCCTAGCCGCAATGTAGCTTAGTACCGTTGTGATTGGATGATTCATACGAAAACAATGGGAAGCTATCGTGACAATGTTACAGGCATATCGTGTGTCGTGTACATGCTCTACATCAGTGCCTCATACGAAAACCGCTCTTTCAGTTAAGTGATACGAATTACAGGAGGAAAAATTACAACTATCACTAGATTTTAATGGAAATTTTAATGGAACTGGACTAACCAGCTAAGCGAACAACTAGCTGCGCAAAGCATTGTTGGACAAAACCTCCGGCCCTCACTGTTTGCTTTCAAAATCATTTCTCGCGTGGTTTTTGGATAACACAAAGATAAAATTTCACTCTATTTAATACTTCTTAACTTATCTAGGCCTCAAAATACATAGGATTAAATTTCCAATTGTTTTTAGGTTGAAAATAGTGCTTGAACATAGGGCCGGCCATGAAAAATCCCAACGGACTATGATTGGCTAGAAAAATTATTTCCGCTCAGCTGGAAAGCACTGCCATCTGGCTGATCAAGATTTCAATGTTGTCAGGTCTTCCTTACACAATGCAAGAATTGGATCTTGCAGTAACAAATTTTAAAGAATAAAAATTTTGTAAAACAAAAACATATTCAATATAAGGAAAAAAGATTCTTCCAAGGTCAAGTCAAGTATGGGTAAAACACGTTTCATTATCATGAATCCCAATGATTGTTTCAACACTTTGCTGTAGTACTCGCTTGAGTGGTATTTGTGTGTTTGCGTTTATCTTTCTGTTTTCTTCTATTCTCATTTCGTTTAGATCCTTTCATATCACTAAATCTCTACCTGCATGCAAGCGTAGTCTAACGTATCCATGCTTTACAGCGGGTCTCCCTAAATCTCGTGCTGAGTGAATGAAGTGACGAGCTTCACCTAAAGTAATTAACGTGCATTAATCATGATCTTCTTCATAAGGCTTCATTCACAAAAGTTTCGTTAAAAATTCAATGGAAAAAATGACAGTGAAGGAGAGGCATAACAAAATCATATGGGAGGGGAGGGGAGGGAGGGGAAGAGTCATGTAATACACGATACAAACGCCTATTCGCATTACAATTCAACAATGTTTTACCTTTATCCTGTACTGCCATAGACTTATGTAGAATAGGCCTCTTGGCTTTTACATCTGTAAGACGGCCAACCTTGATTTTTGCGTGGGGACTGAGCTCTAGCCCTGTCAGACCTAACCCAAAAAAAGGACAGATTCACCCAATGGGCTTTAATCACACATGCTTATTCCCATAAGACTGAAACCCAGGTGAACTCATTGTGAAGTGTTTGAATACGAGAGCGGGGGAAATTAAATGCATTGTTTCAGCCAACATGGCTGCTGCTTGATTAAAGCCCATTACTGATTAAGCCTTTATTTTTTAATCTTCGCTTTTCTTTCTATTGTTCTTTGTCACTTTCTTCTTCTTCTTCCACATCTTTCGCTCTTTGCCTTCACTTTTGTCTTCTTTCTTTCATTCTTATTCATAATTTTTTATAGAACTAAGGATTTCTTAATATATAAGGTGCCTTCCTTCGTTTCTTTCTTACCTGCTTCCTCTTTCCAGTTCTCCTATAAATTCATACCATAGCGTGAACTTACCGAGCGAGAATTCAGGTAACTTACTGTGTATTTTCCTTCCTTCTTTGATCGTAAAATCTCGTACCAAATCTCTCAGGATTTTACGCACCAGGTTTTTTCTTGCCGAAGAACGAGTGGTTCCTTAAACAGATCATATCAATTGCAATTTAATTCAAAAATTTTGTAGCCAGAAAAAAAAAAAAAAAAAAAGAGAAAAGAAAAAAAAGAAAAAAAAATCACTGTCAGCAATAGTGCTGGCAATTCATAATGTCGTCAGCTAGTGTTGAGCAAAACCTCGGTTTTTTCTTCGCGCGTGGGTTTTAATTTTTTCGATAAGCTTTTGGTTGCGTTGCGCCAACAGGCATAATTTCTTGCCTTTACAATGGGGTAGCGTTGCAAGTTTTTAGAAACATGTCCACGTGTAACAGGGTCTACGATAGCATAACACTTGCACTCTCGTCGTAGAGCTTAGATTTAATGCCGTCAGAACTGCGCATGCTCCATTAAATAGAATTTTATTTAGCATGCGCATTTCGAACAACCGCTTGTGAAGACAAGAAATGACCATGACCTAAAGCTTTATATTGATGTGTATTCTATATTACGAATTCACAAACAGAACTACCTGGGCAGGCTTTCACAAAGCAGAATCCATGTTGTATTGATGGTCCACTACAGACTTTCCCACCAAGAAGAATCTGAGGGTTTTGGCAAACGCGCCGTCGAGCTCTGACGCCATAACCGCAAGTTTCTGAGCATGCGCTCCAAGGACCCCACGGAGAGAAATATTGACTGGCGATTGGCGTGGAAGCTAAGCTGTCACGTGCTTGGGACTTCTCGGCTGGAAGTGAACAAGGTATAGATAACATAAGAAATGTATAACAAGTGGCTATCTTAGTGATTACCTCGAAAACCAACGGTCTGGCAGAAAAAATAGGGATTTACTGATACATAAAATACAAACTCTGAAACGAATCACTGATGCAAGAACGGACCAATCACTGATGATCGTCGCTTTATCGTCACGTGACATTTTCTGACATTCAATCGTTTTAGTTAGATTGAGGCACTGGGAACAAATTTCATTTTGATTTATCCTAAGAGATTTTAGGCGGAAAATAATTTCTTTTACAACCGTATTAAAAAAGTAATATAGGTTTCCCTTGCATCGAGTTATTATGATTGAAAAATCAATTTTGACGAATATTTAGCAATTAAGAAGGTAATTTTTAACAACAAGTGTAGTGATGGTGACCAGTCAATTTTTATGTATGATTTTTGTTGTTGATGTTGATGTTGTTGTTGTTGTTTCTTTGTTTCTTTGTTTGATTTGTTGGTTTGTTTGGTTTGTCGTTGGTGTCTCTGCTTTCTTGGGGAAAAGACCTCTTTACTTTGAGTGTAATGTTTCACCATTTCAGATCACGTGTCATTCCCTTGGGTTTTGTTTCTTTGTTTCTCGGAAACGCTTGAGAAGATACATTAATACGGATGTACCTCAAACAAAGAATCTTATTCCCAGGAGAATGACACGTGGTCTGAAATGGGTAAACAATACGCCCAAAATAAAAAGGTCTATTAATGGCGCTCAACTGACTTAATCTTGATGAAATTTGCTAATCATTTAGAATTTCTATCGAATTTTTTCATTTTTATCGTTCCTATCATTCTTTTCATTCCAGAGAAAAACTACGTCACCACTCCATTGTTGGTCTGTATCTAAAGTTTCCTTTATAATATCCGAGTTGGGCCCTCGTTATTCAAACCAAAATAAAAACAAAAACAGCAGTTCCAAAGAATTGCTTTTTTATTTGTTATTTTAACTGCCACTCTCTTTCTGAATTTACAATTTTTTAATCATTTGGTTTGTATTTTAGTTAAAATTTCATACGTTTTAAAATATTAGAGGGTAAACAAGCTTATCAGCGGGCAATCAAGGAGTGGTGACGTATTCAACGATAACTGATCCGAACATTTACCGAACTACCGAACTCTTACGACAGTGTCCGTAAATTTAACGATGAAATCCGAAACTTTGAAACGTAATGTATTTCTAAACTATAACAATGGAATGTTACGTTTTGGGTTAAGAAGAATCCTAACACGACATAAATCATAACTCTACTTACCGATTAAATTATACATTTACTCATGCAGTTTCGTATCAGTTATGAATTGATTGCAAGCCGCATAAATTTGTTGTAACCCTCACTATACTCGATCATTCAGCCTTTTGCTGGAAATGATGATTTTTTTTTTGTTGGCGCACTTTTCAAGATGATCAAGCCTTTGTGAAAGTGAGATATTGTTCATATCAAAAGAAGCATGCGATGGGAGACTTTTTCGTACGTCCTCACTCTCATGTCATGATCCTTGGTGTACACTGACCTATGTCTCGAATCTATTGGTCAAACCCAGTTTTAAAAGTCATTAATTACTCACTCTTAAAGGACGTTGTATGCTCAGCTATTTGGATTCTGTCAAGTTTCCTAATTTCTTATAAAGCCTGATCCTCACTAGCGACATAAGCATAAGCATAAGCAACATATGCAGACGCAGTATTGCATTGATCACCGAGGTGTGAGAAAAGACAAGCACTGCTAATGAGCAGTACCCTACTGAGTCTGCGTATGTTGCTTATGCTTATGCTTATGTCGCTAGTGAGGACCAGGCTTAATTTATTGATTTGTAATGATTGGCATTAAAAAGAAAGTCAAAGAACATGGCCGCCATGATAGATGACATTACAAATAAATCATCGCCAAATCTTTTTGTTAAATTAATTAAAATAACATGGCGGCAATGACGTCACATTTAATATCCAAAAATATGAACCAATTGTAACGCGGAGGCCATATTGGCTGAAACAATACGTTTCTCTCACATGATCTCGCACTCAAACTCGGACATCAACATAAGTTTTGATTTTCGTGAGAATAAACATGGCCGCCGCGTGAACAAACTCCACTACTCGCGAGATTTTTCAATTTTTGACTTTTTTCTGTGCCCTCTCTGTAAACGCTGCAATAAACTATGCATTTTTCCGTGCTTTCTTGCATTCTGTATTCTTTGCCTGGATACGATTAGATTCCCATCAGATGCCTGAAGAGCGTCTTCAAGAACCTTAGCAAAATCCACGTTCACGACCCGTGACAGTTCTCGCTTACCTCCAGGCACGTAAAGAGGACCAGAAGAATAAAGTCCCTGGGCGTTCTCAGTACTCGGAGCAGGAGCGGCCGCAGGATAGTACCCTTGGGACATCTGGTTACCGTACTGTGTTCCTAGGTTCGTTCCTGGGATGTACTCAGTAAAATGGTACGTTCCTGGTTTAAGAAATGTTAAGGGTGCTGTATACGGTGATGGATAAGGTGCCGGATATGACGTCAGCTGTGCTGTATTGGGCTGCTGGTAAGGCTGTTGGTTGGTGATTGGATCATTTTGTTGGTAGTTAGAGTATGGTTGTTGCATCGATACTGTTGGGTTTACTGGGTTATCTGGTTGTATGACGCTTGATGTCAACTTCGTACTGATCGAGGGTTCCTGTTGCGAAGCAACTGTAAAATATCTTCCTTATCAGTTCACCTTCTCAGTTCAATTTAAGCTAACATTTTTGCTAAAAAAATTTAAGCATCAGACATTTACTTTAGAAGTTAATTTTCAAAGGTAATGCTTTAGTTTTAAATTGCGCGTCTTTGCTACGCATAGCAAACCCTAATTTCGATTTTTTTTCGAGAGGAAATAGCAAAGGAGTTGAAGAAGACGCGGTTTATAAGAATATTGGAGTCAATAAAAGGTTGTACGTTTCGCACTACTGTAATAAACCACAGCACGGTCACGGTACGTACTGAACTAGAAGCAGCAGTTGAACCAATCAGGCACACTAACCAATCAGAATACAGAACACCACTAATGGTATGCTGGTGCGTACTTAAGCATTTCACAGTCATATGAGAACATTAGCTCTATCTTAAACAACCAGAATCCCAATTCGAATAGATTCCAGGGAAAAAAATATAGCCAGAGAATCCTGTAACAACTTTATCGAAGAGCGCACTTACCTGTGCCGCGACCACACAATAAGTTGACATCTTGATCATCCAGATATTTCTCCCAGAAAGATATGTCACCGCTTTCAAACTTCGTACAATGAAAGTGAGGACTATAGTTTGGTCGTCCAATCATGAGCTGAGTATTGACGTCCGTTACGTGACACCCTGGAGAACGGCAACCCAAGCAGTGCTCGCTTGATGTGGTGTGTCCTTTAAGTTCACAGTCTAGATAGAGTTTGAGACCTTAAAAATGGAAATGAAGATTGTTAAGAAGGATTTTATCATTAAAGATGGACGATACATCTAGATGCTCTTAGTGAGAAGATAGGTTAAGTTATTTCTACAGTACACGTCCCAGGTTGGGAAAAAGTTTTCTTTATCTGTTACCCGGCCCATTAAAGTGTTTCATGAATTCACCCATCCATTTATCCATCCATTTATCTATCCATTCATTTACTTATCTATTCATTCATTAATTTATTCATTCATTCATAATTTATTCAGTCAGTCAGTCAGTATTTCGTTCGTTCATTCATTCATTCATTTATTCTGTAGGTACATCAATAAAAGAATGCGTTGTGCCTCCTTACCAGAGGTATTTTTACACATCATCCCAACCTTATCATAAGTCGTTATTTTTACCTTTATCTTTCCTCCACGTCACCAGTACATCTTGCCAGCGGTCTGTCTCTAAGGGCGTCTCCAAGCACAACGAGTCGTTAGGTATCGCTATATCAGCTCGTAGCTTTCCGTGTAAAGTATATAGAGAGAATCCCTTGGAGTTAAATGTAGAAGCTCCCGTGTCAACGATGTATCTGATGTCGTTGGACTTCAGGAACGAGTCTTTGTCTGTCTTTAGAGTCATCTCGAACGAGAAGCCATCTTCACATTTGTCTGGCGCTAATGTTAGTAAAAACGTTTACTGATTAGTGTACACGTTCCTCCACCAGCCTGCCTATCAAACATGAATTAACCTGCTCGGCATACGCTATAACACAACCCCGCCATGCTGGAGTACAAGAATTGGAGTCCTCCAGGAGTATGTTAGATGTATCATTTCTCATTCGCGATTCACTAGCCGGGCTCCTTCCTGAAGGATACGTCACCAGACTGCGTTGCAGCCCTTCAACTAATATAGCGGACAAGTGCGAAGTGCAAATGGTCTTTGATCCAGAGCAGATAAATTCCCAGAAATATTATGGATGTCAGCGGTTGAGATGCAAGTGAAAAACAAGCAGACCAATAGCTTTACTTAGAACCAAAAAAATCAAAATGAAGAAACAGGAACATTTCCTCAAGATCCGATGGGCAGACAAATTGCAGAGTCAGTAAAGATCAGACACAAAGAGAAGACTACGATAATGAACACAAAACAGGAGTGGAATCACATAAAGATTCCAAGAGTAAACATTGAAAACAATTGATATATTTTAGTCTATTGTTCTTGTTCCACTGTAATTCTATCTCTGTTCTATGTTGTAGCACGAGCGTTATGCATTTATTGTCAGCGCGAGGAAGTATTTCTTGAAAGATCCTCGCACTCAGCAGTTAGAGTGACATGTAAAAAGGTCTAGCACAGGCAGCCCAAGCAATGGCTCTGTGAATAGTCCGTATGGTTTTCATTCATGTTATGAAGAAAATTAAATAAATAGATAAAAAGAGATCAAACTCAATAAATATTCAGCTCAATACACTTTAATGCATTTTTGTATTCAAGTCTAATTGATCGTTTACACAGAAAGTCGATGATTTTGAGCGTTTTTGAGCGTTTTTTCATTTTTGCTCTTCCTTGTATAAAAGAGTGCAAGGCTGCCGACTGTTCGAGCCAACGGAAAAAACTCAAAGGCAAAAAAAAAACACACAAAATGAATTCAGAAAGACTTGAAACTCCACACAAACAAAGAAATAATTTTTTTTCACCCCAACTGTGTGAAAGAAATCTCGAGAGAGTGAATGAAAGTACCTCAAACAAGAAGATTTGTGCTCCAAAAAGT
>WUAP02135095.1:0-13145 GCA_015163945.2 Stichodactyla helianthus
TTGTAGTATAGTGTAGTACAGATTCGTATATGGGGTAGACAGGGGTTTAATGGGTATGTAGGGAAACGGAAAACCAAACATATTGGCGTACGCGTAACATGAATCGCTAACCAAAGGATCGTGAAAGACTACCAACCATATTGGCGTACGCGTAACATGAATCTATAACCAGTAATTTTTTTGATCATTCGTTCGATTAGGGGTGAGTTTTTTCGACATAAAAATGGTTTTAAATCGATTAGTTCAAGGAGGAATTCATCCGATCGTAACTGCAAGGGGAAGGGTAGTTCCTTTATTACTCTCTCACTGCAAGAGCACAAATGCTGCGGTGGAGTTCCGTATCCTTGTGTGATGGCGACTAGAGATATGTCATACATGTTATGCAAGAACTTTAGTTTATTGCTTAATTTATCTATAAGCTTAAGTAAGCTTAATTAAGCTTACTATAGTTGTGAAATAAGATGAAAAGACACAGATAAAACACCCAGGATAGAGTGCAGATAATTAGATAATTGAAGCTTTTTTCCAATCACGAAAATTTGGTGATAGCAAATCAGTTGTTTATTGTAAGTCTTACTATTAAACTCATATAACTTTTTGACAAAAATCCCCAAAATGCACAATTCTTTTTCGTGCTACTTTACCCCATTTAAGATTTATATAACTTAAGCTTATTCATATTCCTGCTCAATAGAGTGGTTTTCATTAACCCGTGAAATACACTTTAGCGTATTACGCTTTATTACGCTTCGGTTCTTTTGCTTTTCATTGTGTCTATCTGACTATTACACTCTAATTAGTACGCTTTGTTTCACGGGTTAATGAAAACAACTCTAAATTATTAAGCTGTTTATTACTAATTTTTACTTTTTATTTTTGTAATATTTAAAAGTAGAAGTACAGTATATATTTTGTAACGTGATCCATTCCTTGACAACATCACTCAGCTCCTAGAGAACACAAAAGAAAAATGTTTGGTGAGTAAATGATAAATGTCACTTAGGTTATTAACAGTTGATTAATAATAATAATAATAATAATAATAATAATGGATTTGGCAGTGGCATTTCCACGGAGTGGCTCTTCATCCACTGAAACATCCAATTGGAATTTAGAATGTTGATTTTTGCGGAGGTAGGAAAACTGGAGTACCCAGAGAAAAATCCTCAAAGCACAGGAGAGAACCAACAAACAACTCTACTCACATGTGATAGCAAGTCTGAGTATTGAACCCGAGACCACAGTAGTGAGAGGCGAGTGCTGTCACCCACTACACCACCCATGCTTCCCGTGCTTTAATATCATAAAATTTTGTTGTAATCATTTGTGAGACAGAATTCCTAAATAAACCTTGTTCTTGGTTTTATTTTATCAAATCAGCCAAGTTTGACTACCAAGATCCCTTGAATATTGACTGTAGACTGACAGATGAAGAGAAGATGGTCAGGTAGGGATATATGTTTGAAGGACCAAACTTATCTTTCAAGTGAATGTTTTTAACACTTTACTGAGGCTTTGCACTAGCCATGACTTATGGTCACATTTTTTACTTACAGTAAAACCAAAGAAGTGCTTGTCTGAGAGAAGTGTACCAGGAAAAGTGTACCCAGTCATAAAATACTAGTCTCATTTTTATAGTTTTCGTTTCTTTTAAGGGATCAGTTCAAACAGTATTGCCAAGAAAGGTTGATGCCAAACATCATGATGGCCAACAGACTTGAATGTAAGATGAATATCTTTTAGACTTATCAGTAAGAAAAAGAAATTTCCATTAGGTTTTTATAGAACTACAATTGACTTGACATATTTTTTTAGATTTTGACAGAGGCATTATGTCAGAGTTAGGTGAAGTAGGAGTTCTTGGAGCAACTATTGAAGGTAAAATGAGAAATCATGGAATTCTAATTTCCTTTTATTCATTTTCTTTCCATCTCATTTTTTTTACTATTTCATGTAAGGACTATTTTTATGTCTTCCATCGAAGAAAACATATTGTTTTACCTCTTTCCTCCCCTCCCCTCCCCTCCCCACCCTGCTCTACTGAGTACTTTAACCAGACCCTCCCTATCCCTTGAAAATTCTAACCCATCTTCTTGTGGTGTCAGTCAATATTTTCTAGAGCTATATGTTTTTATCTTAGCCACTTATGGTAAAGTTCATACTTCATCTATGATTATGTCATACACCAAACTGAAAAAATGTTGTCGGGTTCAAAAGGTTAAATCATAGAAGGTAAGACCGAAAGGGGTTATGGATAACTACTTTATAAGGCGCATATTATATGCATAGGACATTGGTTATTATTAGAAGTCTCGAACATTGATTCAAATTCTCAAAGAAAGCAAATTTGAGAATTATGACAATGCTCAATGCATATTATCAGCCTCATGAACTATTTACCCAGAATCCTCCCCGGTCTTACCTTCAATGATTTAAAATTTTGAACTGCCTGACAATGTTTTTTCAATTTGGTGTATACCATTCTTGTTTTTCATTTATAAGGTTATGGTTGTGCTGGTGTCTCTTCAGTTGCCTATGGTTTAATTGCCAGAGAGATTGAAAGGTATTTTTTATTGTTTTCTCTTTCAATAGATGTGATACTGTGCTTATTTTATATCTTTGTCTATTTCAAGGGTGGACAGTGGATATCGATCTGTCATGAGTGTGCAGTCCTCTCTAGTAATGCATCCTATATATACATATGGAACAGAGGAGCAAAGACAGAAGTATCTTCCAAAACTGGGTCAGTAAATCACTCTAATTTAGAACTAATTTGGGTTCCCTGTGGAAAATAGGACACAGGAAGCCCATCACACAAACTTGGAAAATACTTAATGGTTTTTCACTTACAGCCCGTGGTGAGCTGGTTGGTTGCTTTGGTTTAACTGAACCCAATCATGGCAGTGACCCAGGAGGAATGGAAACTAGAGCCAGATACAACCCATCAGGAGATACCTATACCCTAAATGGCTCTAAGACATGGTGAGTCTAAAAACTTTAATCAAAGAATAGAAAAATGGATATACTTATTGGCAACCTGACCAGGAGTCCCCAAGTTCAGTTTGTAATTTGTTGTACAAATATTGTTCCTTCAGGATCTCCAATTCTCCTATTGCTGATGTTTTTATCATCTGGGCAAAATGTGAAGACCAAAAGATTAGAGGATTTATCCTTGAAAAGGTTAGTATAATATTTGATTCAATTGTGTTCTTGCTAAACTTCTGTTTGGGCTACCTGTTGATATTATAGCACAGAATGCAACCCAATATGCCACTTTCGAGTTCTCAAAAATGATGCATGAAGGCGAGGCTTTGTTTAAAATCATACTTTGTGGCATGAAACGACTGACTTGTTCTGCTGTCACTCATTTCTCTCTGACTTGTTTGCAGTTCACTCATAAAAATAAGCTTTTAAGCAACAGAAAAAGTCAAAGAAATGAAAAAAAATCAACTTCTAGATTCCAATTCAATCATGGATGAGGGCCACAGGTCAGCCACTGGCTATTTAGTGCTACCCTCTTAAAAACAAACAAGGACAGTCATTTCACACCACCAAGTATGATTTCTTGCAAAGCCTCACCTTCAGGCATTCACCTTCATTTTCAAGAACTCAGAATTGGGCTATTTCTATTAATCTTTTCCATCCCTCCCTCATCTTTTTATCCTCCACAGGGTATGACAGGACTTTCTACTCCAAAAATTGAAGGGAAGTTTTCATTACGTGCATCAATAACTGGGCAAATTGTCATGGAAGATGTAGAGGTGCCAAGTGAAAACTTGTTACCAAATGTTGAAGGACTAAAGGTTAGTAAGTGGTCATATATAGATCAGAAGTATTTTGCAATTAAAAATTGTACTCATTGCTTCCTTTGCAAATATAGGGTCCTTTTGGGTGTCTAAATAGTGCTCGTTATGGGATAGGATGGGGTGCACTTGGTGCTGCTGAGTTCTGTTATGAAACAGCAAGACAGTATGTCTTAGACAGGTATGGTAATAGTCAGTAATACTGTTAGTGTAAATGTACAGATTTATGTCAGCAGTTTGTATTTTATCAACTCATCTTTCTTTATTTCAGGATACAGTTTGGCCGTCCCATTGCATCCAACCAGCTGATACAAAAGAAACTCGCAGACATGGCAACAGAGGTAAGATTGACATTCTGTATAGTTCACTTTTCTTAAATATATAACAATCAACAAAGTACATGAATGAGCTAAGTGGCTATATTGTTTTCCTCTTCATACAGATATCACTTGGATTGCATGCATGCCTTCAAGTTGGTCAACTCAAAGATGAGGGAAAGTAAGTACTGCTTTTCACTACCCACATATGCACCATCCCTCCTTCCTCCTATGAGGGGGGTGCAGTATCACTTCCCTTAAGGCTTGAACACTATGTGACTGCAAAATTGCTTCAACAGAGAAATTATGTGGCAACCCATAAAAGTAGAACTCATTTCTACTTCTGTGACAACATTGGCAACGCCACATGCAACAGTTGCATGTGTGGACACGTGAAATTTCCCTGTTGCAAGCAATGTCGCAGGCATTGCATTGTGTCTGAGCCTTTAGTTTATATTGCTTGCAGGCAAAATGTCCTTCCATCAATATCACAATCACTGCCACCACCATAGCAAACCCCACTCATGTGTAACTTAATTTTTGCAGGCACTGTCCAGAAATGGTGTCCATGATCAAGCGCAACAGCTGTGGGAAAGCACTCGACATTGCAAGAACAGCCAGAGACATGTTAGGAGGTGAGTTGAGTACAAATGTAGTTGAAATGTTCAGGTTCTGCTTGATTGAGGAGTGAAATAAGATAGTTAAATCATTATTTTTTCCAGGTAATGGAATAGCAGATGAATACCATGTTATTCGCCATGTGATGAACCTCGAGTCAGTCAACACTTATGAAGGTACTGTTCAGTAAAGTAGGAAATATCTATAATTTTTCCAAACATTGTGAAAATTGTTGCATCGCGACCCGTAATATCGTAATTCAGTTGATATTTTGTGCTTTTCTGAGCTGTCAATCATCATTTGGGGCGGGGATTATTCAAATCAACCAATGATTTTCTTGGATTCACATAACTCCTGCTCCCAAAAATGATTGACGGATCAGAAAAGCACAAAAACCCAACCATATTTACAATAATATGGGTCGCAATGCAATGATTTTTGCAGTAATATTAAATGTACTACAACTGGTATTGTTACTAATTTTAAAAACACAATAACATTTTTAATTCTTGACATGTTTCGGCTTAACTTTAGCCATCTTCAGAATGAGGTAGATATTATTACAAACTGTATTTATAAGTGACTTAATGCTAATTCCCTATCAACAAGTAGAAGTGTGATCTGATTGTTAATCAAAATTGTGTTTGTTTTTATTGCAGGGACTCATGACATCCATGCTCTAATCTTGGGACGAGCCATTACAGGAATCCCTTCTTTCTAGCCATTATAAGTTAAAGATTAGTCAGTGTTTTAATGTTATTTACTCATTGTTAAGTGGGATCAACTTGTACTAATTTTAAACCTGCATTTTTCTTACAAAAGCATGAGATTTTAGCAGGAAATGGGGTGTTATTTTCCAAGCCTCATCTGCTTGTGGCAATCCTTTCTGTGCCAAGTAAATGCAAAGAATGAAGACATGTAGAGTGTGAATCTTCAAGGCTTAGAAAGAATGGATAAAAACAATAGAAATAGACCTGGAACAAATCTAACGAGGTGGTGTTAATTGTGCATGTATACATGTAAATTATGTTGAAAGGAAAGCCCTCAAGTTCAAGAAATGACAATCAAATCAAAACCCATCATTTCGATTTGACTCCAAATGAATAATTTACATTTCTAAGTAAAACATCTTCAAGGAGTAGTGTGCATATTAGAGACTGAAGGACCCATTCAGCAATGATGTTTTCCAATTTGAGACTGTGTCATTCCTCAATTTTAAAGAATTTGATGTTCAAAGTTCATCAATAATGTATCTTCTCAAGCATAATTTATGGAAAAACAAAGAAACAATACCTAATGGCAAGACACATGGTCTGACATGAAATAGGAAAATATTATGCCAAAAATTAATGTAACATATGAAAAGCTGGAAAATGCAAAAGTTTGAATTTCAAGACATTTTGGAACAAAATTCAATGGTCACAGAATACTGTACTTCAAGCATTTAATATATATTGTAGCAAGTTCTATTCCACATTTGAGCATTTTTACATAAAATGGCTTCATATAGTTAATGTGAAAAAAGTTTTCATCCAAAATTTTTGAGTATTCATACAGCAAAGAAAGAGAAAGGTATTGATGTGAATTACCAAATTATTACTAATAAAAGTAGATTTCATGTGTCATGAAAAGGACAGCAAACATACCAGGCTGCAACAAATGCTGTGGCTACATTTAGCCTCATCTTGGAGGACCAGGTCAGCTGGGTGCCATCAACTTGATATCAATAGTTCCATACCGATAAGGTGCACGTCTGTTTATGTAAAATCTACTTTTTTGTCCATAATTACTTTTATATAAACAGGGTATTCTTTGGGTTTACAGTATAAAATTGTTAACAGCAGAGGCTTTAAATTCTAAACCAGGGACTCTTAATAAATATGGTATCAATAATTACAGTCTAGTTGTGATAAACAATAAATAGAACTGTGGTGATTGCGATTTTAGTTTTTGTTCTTGGCAACTTTAAATTCTAGAGCATAAATTGTCCAAAACTGCAGCATTATAATCCTAGTTTCATAAGCATTTCCATTGGTTTACACTTATTTTGTCCTTTTTTTTTCTCTGTAAGATGTAGAGAACAAGCTATTTTTTCTTATTCTTTGGAAGGCGTCATTTGATGTGAAGCTTTGCACAATTATCACCAGTGTCATCCTCATCAAGTGCATTGTGCTTCATGAAGTTTTGCACGGCGTTTAGCCAGTCTTGAATTTGAAGGAGGGGAAAGACCAAGTATTCTTGGTCTGAGAAATGATCTCATTGCGTCATCATCCTCTAGTCCCATGGCACTAGCTTCGCTCACCATTCGATTCATGGCTACTGCCTCTGCTGCAAATTCTTGGAGGTTATGCGGTGTAGAACTTTGCCTTAAAGGTATTTAAAACATGGTCATCATGATCATGATCATGTTTTTTGTTCCTTAATTTTTCCTAATTTCTCTTTTTTTTTGTCCTATTCATTTACTACTTCACTTTTCCCTTAATAAAAACATTCCATTTGCAATTTCCTTTTCAAATTTTCAAAACATTTTGTCTTATTTTTCAATTCCCATTTATGCATTCCATTTTTATTTTTTCACTTCCTTGTTCTAAAACTTTCTAAATCAAATTTTTTATGATAGAAGAAAGACAACTCTCCACACATACCTGCTTAGAAGTGTTGGTGTAGCTAATACAGTATGAGTAGCCTACAAACAAGAAAACAAAAGCCATTGATTTTTAGTCCTATTACTGTGTGTCACATGCTAACATGTCCACCCACTGTAATTTTTTACAAGTTCAAGTTAGCCAATCAGATAGTGACAATTCATGTGGCAGATACATTTACATATAAACACACTCAGTTGTGGGAGTACTAACAGGGCTCGTACAACTTTGTAGAGTAAAAAATTAAGGACTTTTCAAGGACTTTTCAAGGTCAAATGTTACATTTTCAAGGACAGCAACATAGATTATCTCCAACTTAAGCAGTGTTTCTGTTTGATTTTGTGACCACTACATGTCTGCAATCCTTTAGGGCTTATTTTGAGCTGTAAAGATTGATTGACTGCTAATTCACAAGAAACAAAGGATAACAAAAGCCACCCCAAATTATTTTTGCAACATGAAAACAAGGTTATCAGCGCCATTGGATTTATGGATGAGAACTGACTGGAAAAAATGAAAACTAAATTTCTGTATCAAACCTTTGTTATCATAACTGTAAATTTTTTCAAATCCATTAAAATCCGAGGACTATTTCTATTTTCTCAAGGACTTTTTCCTGATATTCAAGGACTTTTCAAAGAAAAATTGAATTCAAGGACTTTTCAAGACAAATGATGAAATTCAAGGACTTTTCAAGGCTGTACGAATCCTGTACTAATAATTTGTATCTGTGGAACAAATTCTCACCATCTGATTGGCTGGCTTGTAAAGAAAATACACTGGGTGGCATAGATTAGTGTGCAACAGATGGTACTGTGGCCACCCAGTGTATTTTCTTTACAATTGTACATTACAGATGAACCTCACCATGTCTATCCAGGGATGGTTGAGTACCATCTCTGCTGTATATCGTTTAGTAGCATCCCTCACTAACAAATGGGAGATCAAGTCTTTAGCATGACAAGAGACACCTTCCCACTCCTGTGACAAAATAACAAATGTCATTTGAAATACCAGTGAATTAAATGCTTAATTGTGAGAGATAATGGCTCAACATTAGGACACGTGCTAAATAATTTCATTCGGTTAGAGGCAGATCCACAATTTTTTGAGGGGGGTGCACTATTTATTCAGGACTCAAGCACCAAAAGTGAATAATATTAAATCCATAAATGACTGTAAATAGTTCATCTCAGGGGAGTGCACACCCCTACCTGTCTCCCCCGGATCCATCCCTGCCATCGGCAATTTTGGAGTGATGGAAATCCATCTGTAGGTGAAATGACTGTAACTTTAACACCCTATGGAATGGTTATGCGGTATTATGGGTTCTAGATTCCACAAGATTTAATACCTTTTCTGGAAATTCATAAACACTCTCTTGGATTCTCTGTAGTAGCATTTCCTACAATGGGCAAAGTCGCTCATAAATCTTACAGTAGTTGCTTTGTTACTTTAATACATTATGAAATGTAGTATAATAGAGTAAGATGTCAAGTTCACATCACACCTGGCATGCTCTGCAGCTTTCTCCCTTTTCCCATCCACATTCACTACCACATTTACCATAGAATGGAGGATGGCCTGATAACATGATATACCTTGAAGAACAAAGGACTTACAGTTAATATGTACAAACTAATACAGATAGACAATAACTGTTTTGTCCACTTAAGTGATCATTAACAATGCTTATTGTAAAATGGTATAACTTGTGATCTTGCGTGTAATGACGTTACAACCCAAAGTGTTTGTTTCATGCATGTTCTTACAGGATGACTCCCAGACTCCACAGATCACACTTCTTGTCATAGGTAGTCGCCATTGTCTTGAAGGCTTCTACTACCTCTGGTGCCATGTATTCAGCAGAGCCAACCTTAGTGAAATGGAAATTCTGTTACAGTCTTTTAAATGTTTCTTCAATCTCTTTGACAACCCCAAAGTACAGTGCATGTGTGTATTTTGTTGTTTTGGAAACTTGACAACCCCAGATAGACAGAAAGCAGTACAGCAAACTGTGTGTAGATTTGTCTGTAACCAGTATGTGATTTGTATAGATGAGGGGCATACACATGATTTCCCATTGGAAGAAAAGAAACCACCCTTAACCTCAATAAATCATTATTCCCCCTCAACAAATAAGAAAGAGAGTTACAAACATACTAAGGTCTACCCTGGATATGCTGTTGAAGATCAAGTAATTTCTGATATTTCATGAATACTTACAGGAGTTTGCAGTTCTGGTGTGGTTACAGAAGTGCTTAGTCCATCTATGCCACTAGCAAGGTCGAAATCACAAATCTTTATTGGAGAGACCTAGAAAATATATAAGGTGCACATATATGAATGTGCATATACTGTATAATGCTGGAAAGAAAGAAATACTAAAATAAAAGGAAAAAACTAGACTCTTGCTCAGTTCCAGCAGATCAGTAAGCACCAGAACAGCTCACCAACCCACCCACCCCCAAGCAGCTGGTCTATATTTTTGTTTTTCTTGTTACATGATCTACAACTTTGATTATGTAATTACATCTTGGCTAATAATAGATCTCATGTGATCGTCAGTTAAAAAATTCATTCCAATAAAGTTGATGTACTGAACACACAAGTTGGTGTACTACACAATGTTACATTTCTCACACCTTTAAGCCTCGGACACATAATGCAACATTGCTTGTGACATTGCTTGCAACAGGGAATTTGTACTGTATGTCTGCTTACTGTTCCACATGACGTTGCAGAAGTAATAACAAGTTCTACTTTTACAGGTGAACACATGATTTCCCTTTTGCAAACAACATTGCAGAAAACATTGCATCATGTGTCTGAGCCTTTGTTTCTGAGCAAGCTGGAAAGGGACTAACAATACAAGAAATAGAATACTTTTAGAAAATCAGAAAATTATACCTGGTTAGCAAAAATACAAAGAATGTTTTCTGGTTTTAGATCTCTGTGAGCAATACCTGGATGAATAATAAAAATAATTACCGTATTTCCTCGCGTATAAGGCGCACCTTTTTATATGCCTTATACATGAGGAAATGCGGTAGTCTATTTGGAAGAAATTAAAAGAAGTGAACCACAAGATACATCAGGGACCGTTCACTTTCTATGGGCATGGGGGGAGGGGGCATGCTAGTGGAATCTTGGGGGCTTATGCCAGAAAAACTTATACGTAGAGGGGGTCAGGTAAAAAATACGTAAATGGAGAGGGGGGTATGTAAATATTCATAGACAGAAACCCACCAGGCCTTCCCCAAAATGCTCATAAGAAATGAACAGTCCCTTGTTAATAATGCAAAATCTATGGCAACATACACCATGCTTTATCAAACTTCTTTCTTAAGCCTAGACATTATGTTTACTAACCTTTCTTGTGTAAAAAATCTAAAGCACTGGCAATGTCCCTCACAACCATGCTTGCCTCTTTCTCTGTGAAAACCTTTCTTTTCTCAATATGTTTTAAGAGTGGGCCTTTAAAAGAAAAAATGTTTTTTGTTTGCTGTGTTGTCATTACTTACCACACCCTCCAATAACCCCACACCATGGGGAGACAGAGGTGATTTAACAACAGTAAATGGACACTCCTCATCATAACATAACATTCCACAAAACTGTAACTGCCTCCTTAAGGTAACTAATGTTCGGCAGTTTGTCATTCCTACTTATCCATCACTGGTTACCTCCTTCCATCTTTTCAAATATCATATAGAACCTAAAAATCAATATATCAAAATATTACTTAGTAACCAATATTATAGAGGGAGAAATTAGAGTGGTTTTCATTAACCCGTGAAACACACTTTAGCGTAATACACTTTAATGCGTTTTATTACACTTTAATTTTCATTAGACCTCCAACAGTAAACCTAAACTCTTGCATTTGTGTCAGTAACTAATAGATTAATTCTACGAGATGGACTTGCATTTTGTATGAAAGTCGTCCTCTGTCTTTATTTAATGCATAATATTTTGAGTATAAAGATATCATAATGGCTATTAGTTCCAGTTCCAATAACTGCGAAATTTATTATTTTCAAAGAAAAAATAGACTACTCTTTATTACACTTTATTACACTCTCATTAGTACGCTTTGTTTCACGGGTTAATGAAAACCACTCTACTACAATTTAATGTGTACATTTCTAGAGAAATGAACCTGCACCCCCTTCCTTGGGGGGAAAATTGACAAATTCAAGGAATGGGGAGGATTTCTGGAATGCATGTTCAAGTACCTTCTTCATTTATCATGGATGTTCAATAGATTTTTCCCGAATTTGCTTGGATGATCACGAAACAATAGTTTTAAATTGAGGTTGGCCTTCATAAACAAAAGAATCAAGTTAAGCCATGACTTGAAACCATTGTTTCGTGATCATCCAAGCGAATTCGGGAAAGGTCTATAGGGGAACTTTGAGATACTGGAAATGGGGAAAGTAGGGACATTTCCATGAACGAAATGGATGTTACTAACTTGTCTTTGTCTTCAAAGTATTCAATGCATTCTAAGATATTCCTGAAAGCAAAAGTATAATTAGCTATTGGTGAAAAATTTTTAAAGAAAATATAACCCTATGAAAGGAAAATGTATGAAATAACATATCAAACTCCATGTGACTCTTACTTGTGTCCTTTACAGTGATACAGTAGTTCGATTTCATTGAGAATCCTTTTTCTATCTACCCTGGCTGATTTTTGAACAATCTGTTACATTACAACAACAACAAAAAAAAACCATCATGCCAAGTGGGTGCTGAGATTAGAACCAATGAGAGCATAGGGGATTGTCTCCCGGTTCAACAGCCTACCCCAATTGGAGGCATAACATACTAATTATTCACTCATGATTGTAAGCTGTGTGGCTGCCTATGGTGCCTTGATATGCAGCCCGTAAAGTCCTCCACTGACTAATGATTGCAAAGCGCATTGAGACAGTTGTGAAATGCGCTATATAAGTACCCCATTATTATTATTATTATTATTATTATTATTAAAGGAAAAATTAATTATTCCTGAATTCATAAATAGCCTGGACTGATACCTTTACAGCATATTCATGATTTGTCATAGTATTTATGCAACTCTGTACAACTGTATTGGCCCCTTGACCAAGAACTTCCCCTGTCAGCTTATAGATATCTAAAAACAAGTGAAATCCAATGATACTTATAAGATGAATTTTCAACTCATCTGAGCACTGCCTTCCTGCATCTATTCAGGGTGAATGGAAAATTTCCAAAGGGGTTAGATCTTTGTTGTTAGATTATGTTATGGGGTGGTTGATATAAGTAATCCCTTGAATTGGCTTTTGTGAACTGTATGCACAGTACAGTAAGTGGTCCGTAGGGTGTCATCCAACTACTTATTGACACCTTATCAACTGTGTACCGACCAATTACCAACTACTAACCAACACCTTACCATCAATTTACCAACACCTTACCAACCACTTGCCACCCACTTACTGACACCTTACCACCCACTTACCAACATCTTGCCAACCACTAACCAACCCCTTACCAATCATTTACAGACACCTTACTGGGGCTCGACACTAACTTTTTTTAGGTACTAGTCCTTGTGCTAGTCACTTAAACTAGTCCCAAGGTCGTTTCCCCCTAGCCCAACTTTCCAAGATGGCAGAACAGTTGTGAGTCACTCAATGAATTCATTTTATTGTAGCTCAGCTGGTAGAGCATCGGTAGTACAAATCCGAAGGTCATGGGTTTGAATCCCAGCGAGGTCGGAAATTAATTTTT
>WUAP02135106.1:0-13145 GCA_015163945.2 Stichodactyla helianthus
ACCTCATTCTGAAGATGGCTAAAGTTAAGCCGAAACATGTCAATTAAAAGTATCATCGTGTTTTTAAAGTTAGTATCAAATATTCAACCTTGTAAAATTCGAAACAAGAAATGATTTTCCTTCCTTACCGTTAATTTGGCCCTGAGTAGCATAAGACACTGGAAGTGTAGGTCCACTTAGTACTTCTCCGTTCATAACTGAAGTGGGTGTTGAAGACATTGTGGGATAAAAGCCATTGTTTGTGTGTGGAGGAAGGCTCACACTTTGTGCAAAGTGTTGGGGGTGTCCACCTTGAATATGACTGACACCCTGAGGCATAGATGGGTTAGTGGTCATTGGTGTGGGATGGCTAGAGTAGACAGGAACACCATTAGGAATAAATGGAGATGATCCTGGAACACTGGATTGGTGGATATCACCTGAGCTTCCTGATGCTGATATTTGCAACATTTCATTCAATTCAGTATCAGTATTGCTAAAATCTACGCCATTATCCAGTGACGATCGGCTTGACAGAGGAGGCGATTCTAGTTGGTTATTGCCCTCAGGATAATGGCTTGGTCCTGGGCTACTACCATTCACTAAAGTATTTGGTGGGCTATATCTGCTGAGGGTACTGTGCCCTCCACGGATAAAAGCAATCTCTATTTCGGTGATGTCCTTCCTACAAAAGAAAAAAAATATTTATAATTTGGTTTCAATATTAAATACCCCAACAAATAAGAATATTGGTAGAGTCTAAAAAACTACCAGTAATCCAAACATGGTCTCAAGATCTATTCCTTTTAAATGACACTAATCCTGAGTTTATCTGCCATGCATGAATATGAAATGATTCACAGACCAGGTGGTCATAAAAAAAAATGATAATTTGAGCTTAGAGGAAATGTCATAACTCAAATATATACCTTTTTTCCTTAAAATTGAATTTGAATGCACAGGATAAGACAAGAACATCAGGGAAGGTGTGAACCAAAATTCATTGACAATGAATAGATGTTAATTTACAAAGCTTTGGCCAGTGCAATGAATAAAGATGCTTCAAGACTCTTAATAAGACAATTAGGATTGAATTCTTGAGAAATTCAGGTGTTAATCTTTTTTCTAATTATAGCACAGAAAATTTTAGATGTGATTATTTATTCACTATGGTTCTGGGTAGGACTTGAGGTAGGACTTTGAAAGAATTTGAGAAGTCATGCATGATTTTTTCCAATTCTGTTCAGATAATTATGAAATTTGAAGAAAGTTTCTAAATACTGTTAACTTCATTATTTCTTATCCCACACTTCAAAAATAAATTACTTTGAAGAAAAATTACTAAAATCTCTAATTATTTGGACAGGTCTTTCTTTTATTCTGGATTTGTTCAAAATCTAATACCATCAATATAGCAGTAGTAATCTGATAACTGTTTGCATGAAGTTCCTTGCAATATATTCTTCTGTCATTCTAGATTGTTCTTAATCAAATATTTAGTGACTTCTAGCACATATTTACAAACAAACTAAAAAAACCCACAACTTATTGTCATTACTAGATACAAGTACTGATAATAGTATAAAAAGCAACTTTTTATCAAAGATCTTTTTATTCAAAGTATTGCTAGAATTTGTGAAGTATAATATGAAATTTCTGTAACACCTGCTTCTTGAAGCTTAGTAATTTCATTAAATTACAAACTAGTTCCAGAAATGACGCATAATGAAGATGTCTCAATGTCTTCAAATGCAGCTTAAAAATTAACAATAATACATAATGGAATTTAGCAGTGAAATTCCCACACCACTCAGAGTGGACTTCCAATTGGAATTTAGAATGTTGATTTCTGTGGAGGGACTGGAAAATTGGAGAGCCAGGAGAAAACCCTTGAAGCACAGGAGAAAACCAAAAAACAACTTTACTCACAAGTGATAGCAAGTCTGAGTAGCAAACTCATGATCAAAGTAGTGAGTAGAGGCGAGTGCTCTCACCACTATGCTACTCATAAATGTTACAAAAAATATTGATAATACTCAATTTCTGGGACTGAATTTTTTTTTTAGCAGTATCACCCTTTATGTATTGGAACAATAATTATTATAGTGTGAGTTATCAAGATAAGGAAGAATTCACAAAGACATTTGACATGAATAATATTTCAGTAATTTAAATCAAGTAAAATTATTCTAAACATGCACAAGTTTTCAATATTTTCAGGAGTTTAACCATTAAAAGTTTTAATAAGTATATATCTTTTAAAGAAAAATATTAAGTGACAATATTAAACTTAGGGTTTATTATTTTGTATTGAAATGAATAACAATCACCCTGAGAAACACTGAAATCCTTACTTTGAAAATACACCTACCTGAGTTTTAATCGAGTCAGCAGAGATTTTGCCTGTTCATGGGTAACTCCTACAAGTGTTTCTCCATTAATTGTAACAAGTTGGTCTCCTGGCTGTAATTGGTTATCCTACGAATGTTGAGCGGAATATTAGTAGTTAATAATTCCTGACTACTCCATGTTAAAAGTATAACACTGTGTTGTGGAAACAAATTAAACCATGAAGATTTGTCCACATTACAGGTACCAGTAATATAAACAACATACTACACCTCAAAATGCAAATCTTATAAGGCAGACATCATCAAAGTAATAATCCCAGATTCATAAGAATATTATCCAAAAAATGTAATTTTAATATTTCATCAATTTTTGTCTCTAAGAAATAATGATTTTAATAAAAATACTTTTTATTAAAATATTATCCTAAAAATACTTTTAATAAAATTTACTCTTTTCTTTAATTACTTTTTGTATGCCAATTAATCTATGTTATGCCAATTTTGATTGGCAGAACATTAAAATGTGTGTGTGCATGCATGGTTTGCACAGTTATAAAGAACAGTATTCGACTTACTCTTTGAGCATCTCCACCTTCAATCAGATTGTCAACATAAATGTGAGGTCCTTCAGATCTATTTGTACCACCAATGATGCACAACCCTAGTCCTGTTGTTATTGAGATCCTTATCACTTGCAGCTCACCAGGACTATCAAAATTAGGTGAAGGAGTACTTGAATGGCGATCAGTTGGAAGACCAGAATCAATAGTCACTTCTGAGTCACTCTGCAATTCTGTTCCTCCGTGTTTTGGAGAGACTTTTGGAGGAGAACTATCTCCATTCATTGGATATGGAAATGGAATATTAGAAGCACCATTCCTATGACTGCTAGGTCCTAAATTTAGTTGAAACATGCCACTACTTCTTTGGTATGGTGGTGGGTCTACCGGACCTTTAAAAAATCATTTGAAATATAAAATATAATTAATTAAGACATTAAAAGAAATACTAAGATAGGTTATGCCTCAGGATGAGCCAAAATTACTGTCATTACTGCATATATTTATTTTTAGAAGCTTTCCACTCTAAATATCATCCAAAAAATACCTGGATTTTGTAAGTCCCCAGTAGATGACAAATCTACAGCTTGCATTCTCTGTAAGCTTGGTTGTGGTCTGTCAAGAGAGTTTAATGGAGACCAGTTGGGGCTACCATGTCTTCCAAATGCCAACGGAGACATCTGTCCTGCACTCATGACCCAAGACCTTTTTTCTATCCAAAATGCAACCATTATAATTCATGTTAAAGTTTTAATATTTCAACATAACAATAGGAAAAGTCAGTTTTTATAAAGCAATGATCAATTCCTTGATATTAATCTCTAATTAATTCAATATAATGATTAACTAAAAGATCATCAAGTTTTGGGCATACCCATTGTTGGTGAAGGTGTTGAGGCCCTTGAGCTTCCCCGACTTCCACTCCTAAAAAGATCAACAGCTCCTGGACCATTCAGTGTACTAAATCCATTGCTATCCAATGCTGCCATCAATGCTGTAAACTCTTCCCTATGAGGAAAGTTAAAAAGGATTTTCTATTTGAGTACTGAACTAGAGAACTGCTATAAGTAATGTTGTCCACTGTTGCAATATGACATAACACATGTAATCAGTTAATCAGTATGTCATAACAAGTATGTGTGTCAATTATATCAATCAATAAAGATTGAATGACCAGGGATCTTGTGTAGTTACATCAGTTGTAACATTGGTGCCAAAACCCAGGATTGAACCAAGGAACCTTCAGATAAGTTCACTATTAATTGCTATTAGGCAGTAATTTCTTTCATTGTCCCTTAGTGTGTGAGCTGGCATACAATACACAAGCTTGGTCATATTTTAGAAAGCAGTTACCTTGCTTGACCATCTCTGCTGATTAACAATTTAACGTTATTGGTCTCTGCAGCATTTCTGAGTAGTGATATTGCCCTAATAGTAACAAAATCAAAGATTAATACATAAATCAAAGTATAAAGGTTATTTTTATCAATTGAAGACAATATTTCTAAGATAATAAAAATGATTCTGACAGCATCAAATTTTACAATTGCTCATACTTATCATTAGAAACTCCTAGCATAGAGTCTCCATTGACTTCTAAGAGTTGATCTCCCTCTCTTAAATGACCTAAAAAACCACAAATAAACAAATAAATATATCAATGAATCACAAACAAAACGCAAAACCAAACTCAGCAGTAAAGTGAAATACCTTCTGCCTCTGCTCTGCCTCCTGCTAAAATTTTCTTGACAAATATTCCATAGTCTCCACCTCCGACAGTACTTTTTCCACCAACAATCTTTATACCTATGCATTAAAATAAGTTTTATCACTTTTAAAAAAAGGTTTTCATAATATTTTTGGTATTACAGCGCTTTTCATAATTCTGTGACCTACTGACTCCAGATGTCTGGCATTTTAGCTTCCGTCAATCAAAATAATTACTTACTTAGACTGTTGAAACTTTGATTGACAGAAGCCGAAACACCCGACGTCACCCAGAAGTCTGGAGTTGGTAGGTCACAGAATTATGAAAAGCACTGTAACATACATGATTCTATAACCCTTGGAAAATTTAACATAAAAAAGTTTACCTAGACCACTTGTCTTGCAGTTTCTCACAATGATAGCGTCAGTATCACGCATATTTGTAAAACTGAGAAAAGAAAAGAATTAACAATTCAGTTACACCATGAGAGCAGAGGTTAGTTTTCGACCATTTTAAATGGTAGAGACACACTCACAATTCTTGGTTTGTAATCATTCCAAGAGAGCAACATAACAAAAGGCATGTCCACCATGTTGGAAGATATAACAAAAGAATTCATTGGAAAATCTTTTGTCAAATTCATCCAACATGGCAGCTATGACATCAATTGCAAACCAAGAATAGAGAAAATAAAAATGATATTTCCAGAAGGGTACACCAGTCTCTGTAAAAGTTATATTAACAACTTTTATAAACAAAAAAATCATCACTCTTAAGTGTTATGAAAAGCAATGACTACTTAAAATAATACTTAATTAACACTATAAATTCTATGAAATTATAAACCAAATGAAAATCCCTCATGCTTACTTGGGACTTGACGACTCTGTAGTAACCAGAGACAAGCTTCCCATATTCATCTTCTTTTCTTCATTTTCTTCTGAATGGAAAAGTGAAAGGGACTAAATGAGATTAAATGAGATTATTTTTTTGGTACTTAACTTTTGTGTATAAACCAGATTCAAGTAAAATAAATGCAACAATTCGTTTTACAAATAAAAATATTATGCTAAAACGTTCAAGAAATTTAAGCCAGTGTTTATTATTTACACTGAATTATAAATTCACCATAAATGGATTATTTCCCTGTATCACGATGAACTAAGTGCGTTACAATCTAACAATACGTCATTTTGAGAATAAATATACTTGTGATGTGAAGATTCGTCTATGATAAGAACATATATATGCAGAGCTACAGATCTTGTCGATGTTTGTGTACTTAAGCTCAAAGTCAACAGACCTCTTTCGAAATAAATTCCAGCAAAATCTAAATATGATTTGTTATCTACGTTATCCACTACGAAATTCCCAAGATCTCAAACAAAAAACATGACTACTAGTTGAGTTTTACGTTAATAGTAAATTAAGACGACAGATTACAGCTGAAACTTTATACAAGGAGACATACTTGATTTCGATTACCATTGGAAACAACGACGCTTCGATCGAAATACTAACTAGAGAGTCCTACTTTAACCGCAATAATTTTTACCTTTTGGTAGATCTAAGTCGAATAAGTGCGTTACTGATCCATTAGTAGTCTAGTGATATCGGTTACAAATCAAGAATTGATTGATAAAAACATTTTCCAAATGGTAAAGATGGTATTGTAATCACACCTCCATGTAGGCCGCCATTTTGGCTAATAGACTGCAGCCAATCACAAAAGTGCTCTGGGATACCATTCGAATGCACAACGTTCGATTCGCGTGCCTGAGAGAAATTGACAACAACTTTTGAAATTGACAATCGGATCTTGCACTAACATGATCTCCAACTTCAGGAGACGAAACAGCAGGAATAACACCGGCGTTGTACATTCATTACAGGATCAACCATTTATCATCCACATAATTTGGAACGATCTGGATGTATCAAGTGATTTCGTTGCGAAATGTAAACAAATACCCTCAAGTCGAAACAAAGTTTTTTCAGCAATAAAAAGCAGGACGAAACATGACATAAAGATTACAATTCACTTCTCATTTTAGTGCGAATAAGTTTGAGAAAATTTTGAAGGGTAATCCTCATGAAATACCTAAAAGCATATAATGTGTATACATCATTGAGTCTGACACCTAGCGGAGATAGGTTTTTAAAAATAGCTTAGTTACGCTAGAGTTAGAAATTGTTAGGTAGCCATATACCCACAACTTTAAATGAAAGAAAACAGACAGGAAAGACAAAAGATACATCACGTTTTGGATAAAATCCGAATTTATGAATGACAGCTGATATTAATCATATCATGATCTGTTCGGTTATTTCAGTGTCAACTGCCGTTTGCAGTCACTAGCTGTGCGAGGGCTTAGATTCAACATCACGATTTCTCTATGTCTGGATAGGATAGAAGACAATTTTAGTTTAGCAATGTGTTAATACAAATGTATGACATTTGGGAAGAGTTTTTCAAGTCAAAAGAAGTACCTAAAGCAATATTACGTCTTTTGATTTGTCAAAATACAACTTTTAACGAAATTATCAAAACCAAGTACTTGTGTTTTCAACCAAAACTTGCGGTAATATAACTTGCGGATCCTACAGGGGTCCAAATTTCGCTTAAAACAAAACGACATATTAAAATATTGAAAAAAAAATTACAAGGCTTGGTTAATCCAGATCGATTATTAAGCTTTCAAACATCACTTCTGTAGTCTTAACTGTACTCACCTTTGTACACATTGCATACACCAAGAGAATGACTTGGCTAGGGATTCATATGTTACGACCACACGAGCCAAATTGTTTTTTGTATCAAACAGCTGGTTACTAAACCCCCAAGATGAATATCCCTTGGTGTTAAGTGACAGCAAAATGTTGAGATGTGGCTGCAGAGATTTGACTAAATACTGGCATTCCTTTGAGAATACGTGTCGTACCTTTAAGTAATGGAGTTACGTTACTACCGGCAACCAAAAAATTGGAATAATAATTAACTTGATAAATTTTAGCCAATAGGATAGCTCGAAGTGACATTTCATTGCCCACACTTTTTTGAAATGGTTGAAATTTCTGGTACTTGTCGTAAAGGACAAGCATACCATAAGTCCTAATTTTTGATTGTTACATTAGTATTTCCTGATATTTTAATCCACCACTTGTAGTTTATTCTTTCTTCCTTGTCCTCAGAGCTCAACCAAAGCAACATTATCGATTCCCGTATATAGATAGAAAAAAACTAAAAACTATGTTTCCCAGTGATGTCTGAACGGGGCTTGACACAGATCAATAAAAGATCATTTAGATTCCCTTTATTTTTTCCCCAGTGATTTCATTATATCGAAGACAACGAAAGCTAGAGAATCCACCCAGTCCCTTTTTGAAAGCAGTTCAAAAGAGAAAAACATTTTTGAATTTATCAGATCGATTTTTCAATTTAATCTTTAAAAATTTGTTATACATGTATGATAAGAAGCCAGTTTTCTTTAGGATATTTTCATCCGCATCGTGGAAAATGCAATTAATAACCACATAAATATGAGCACACGCAGGTGCAAGAAAATTCGTCGCTTGGGTGCTGTTAGGCCGTCTTATAACTCATTTCTATTTAGAGAGGTTTTCGTATGAGTGGGAAACGTACGGTACTGACTTACAGCACGTACACGGTGCGGTATGCAGTAACACTGAAATGGCTTCCCATAAGAATGGTTATCGTATGAGTCGGAAACTTACTGGATTGACTTAGAGCACCTATACACGGTACGGTATGCAGTAACACTGAAATGGCTTCCTATTGTTTTCATGTGAATCGTCCAATACGATACAACTACGGTACGGCTACGGATTTGCCGTAGTGTTTCCCACTATACGAAATCCGCTCAATTTCTATCCTTGAATATAACGTAGTCCACACGTTCCTTGCCCTAGGGCATCATGATGAATTACCATCAGATAGGAAATGCTAAGAAAACTGAAGAATGATGCCCGTTACATTTGATCCAAAATATAAATAGCGTTTTCTTAAACCAGCTTTGTCGCAGTGTTTTTCTCGTTTCGTGCTGCATGCTTAGCCACGATACCACAGGAGTTGACCCGGTTCCATGGTGGTATCTGTGTTGGTGGTGCTGCATTGGGAGTTGTATAATTACCAGAGGATAAACATTTCATCTCTTCACCGGTCTCGATTACGTAACTTGAGTGGTCGGTCTTTTCCAATTATTTTACTGCGAACTTTCCATTAATTTTCCATCATTGTTATCGATCATATGAATTCTTTTTTATAATTAGATGTATTCATCAGCTGAACTTCCGATTCATGTGCTTATTTCGGTGTATCGACTTGGCTTTGGATCTTTTGTTCTCTCAGGAGGCCGAAGACGCCGAAAAGACAAGATCATGAGTACCTAGGTATAATTAAAAAAGAGAATAAAAGTGGATAAAAGAAGAAAATATTTGAATGGGAAATATTGAATTTGAAGCATGAAGTAAAGGGTAGATTAGAACTGATCCTAATTCTCACGATTATCGGATATTTCATTTATTGTAGTGATACTTTAATGTAGTGGAAGTAAGGTTGTGGGGTCATGATTACTCTTACCCCTAGGAAAGCTTCAAGTCCAGCCATAACACTCAGAGTGATTACCAAGCGATGTCCTAGTGATCCTCCCCACAGAGGTCCAAGGATTGTAGCTACACCTGTTATAGAACGCTGTACACCCTGAATGAATCCTGTACGAAAAGAATAAAAAATTAGATTCTTATCTCATAGGGACCGCTCATTTTTATGGTATGTTGAGGGTGGTGGGCAGGTGGAGTTTTGGGGGGACCTCTCCCTTCTTCAAGACCAGTTCCACAGACCAAAAAAATTAAACATCAAGTACCTTGTGTTCTTTCATCTGTTATTTTAGATAAAAGTGAGATATTTGCCACAGAAAAAAATGGAAATCCAAAAACAATGAGAAGAGTTCCAATTATAATGGTAGGTAAAATTTTAGCTTCAACTGAAAGTAAAAAATATATACAAATTTGTTAGCATAAATGTAAAAAGAGAAAGAAAAAAAAAGAAAGAGAAAATTCATGATATACCTGTTTTTATCTCTTTAAGAAACATTTACCAGGATTTTCATTCATTATCATAACACCACACTTTTTTCAATCCAAAAATATAAATAATAACTTACAAGGTTTTACATCAGTTAACATGATTAGATACCATATAAGAGCAGAACCCTCAAAAACTATGCCAATAACCATTAGCCATCTGTCAAAAATTAATTTAAAAAAATGATATTTAGAGATTATTACATGTTAAGAGCTTGATATTTATAGGTTAGAGACTGTTGTGAGTATTTTGTTTACAAATAAATGCATGCGCTGACTGTACAATGAACGAGAAATTTCAAATACTGCACAAAGCGAAGCTGAGTGCAGTATGGAAATTTTGAGTTAATTGTAAAGTCAGCAAGTGCGTTTATTTGTAAACAAAACACGAACAAAAAGTCTCTCACTTTATCCAATCAGAGTTCACTGCAGTACACAAATATGTCGCGGCCATAAAAGCATGCATTATCACTGTACATTATTACAATAATGCATGCTCAGGCTTGATGTCATCACATAAAGCAAGATTACGTGGTCGATTTTAGCCAATGACGCACGTGGATTTTGTATAGTGAACGATGAATATTAAATATAAATAACTGATGGTTTTTAAACTGAAAATCCTGGATATTTTATGAAAGAGAAAATTTGAGGAAAACTACTCTACCTGTCTGAAAGTTTACTGCTCAACTTTTTGACAAGTATGAAAGTTAAGATAGCCTGAAAAGAAAAAATTCCAAAGCTCAAAATCAACAAAAGTAAATACATAAATAAAATTGTTATATATTCAGTGTCAGTGAAGATATATAGGTATACACCAATCATGGATGGAACATTTTCTAAAGCTGCAAGTAAAGCCATGATAAATGTATTGAAATTATAACAATACTGTGTACCTCTAAGGCTATCAAACAAAATGATATGCTGATTTCAAGCTCTTTCCATCCTAGATAGTAGGTGGATAAAGGAGTATAGATTGCCTGTTACAAATTAAAAAGAAGACTTAAAAAATGGATGCCTACATTTAGAGACTGAAAATTCGACATAATTTTGAGTTGAAAATGTTAAAGAATAATCTCTCATCATAATATCCATATTCCATCCCTACCTCAAAAGATGTTTCATTGAAGAACATTATGAACTGTGAGGCAAGGATTACTATCACTGCTTCAGAAAGTAAATCTGAAAAATGATGGTCCAATAAATAAATTTCTTTATAATGGCAGGGTAATTTTGCATGCTGTTTTAGCCCAATTTGCAGCCAATACCTTGCAAATAATTTGTACTATGGACCAACAATTTTATTTTTGTATTTGCCTTGCCATACAATAAACAAACCTATCTTGCTTGGTTCATATGTAAGTTGTAGAATGTCATTTTTTCCAATTTTTTGTGGCACCCAGGCTATGCACATGGACCACAAGGCAGTTGGAAAAACTTGGTCCATAGCTATGGTACAGCTCTTTTACTTGGTTGATAAGAGGTATTTATACATGCACATTATATATAAATGCAAATTTTCTTACTTAGTAAATAGCTTACTCTTAGCTAAGGCAATATTTTCTGACAGACTTGATGTTTTTCTCTTTCTGGACATCATATTACTACTTGTAAGATCTTTCAAACTATCATCTATACTGCTGTTAATTGTCCCATTTGTCTTTGCATTCGTTTCATTTGTTTGTATACTTCCATTAGATAACAATGGCTTCTTCTCCTCATCTTCAAACTTTTGCTCAGTGATTGTAGGAAGATCATAGTACATGAACATCATGATGACCTCTTGAATAAGCCACATGCCAGCCATAAATATCTAGAACAAAAAAACAAATGTCCAATTTTATAATTTTCCATAAGAAATATATGAATACAAAATGAATGAATGAACATTAAAATTATATGACAAAAGTAACAAGAGAATTGAGCCCAGTCTAGGAAAGCCTATTGATTATTAATCTAATTTACAGTTACTGTAACAAAAGCAGGTGTCTACTTACTCCTGGGGAAGTGTAGTGGTCCACCTTAAAAGGCCCCAAATTAAAATTTGTTTCTTTCAAGAAAATATTAAAAGCTGGTCCTGAAATTTGAAATATGAATGAAATAAAACACTAGAAACATAGACTTTTAAAATGATTATAGTTAACTATGCTTACCTATTAAGAGCCCAAACTGCCGTAAACCCATTGCAATTGAATAAACTCCAGTTCTTTCTTCTTCTGTGGTTGTCCTTGCTATTTGAGCAAAGATTGCAGAGCCTGCACCAGCCCCAGCACCTTAAGTACAATCATGTTAGTATAGTTAGTATATATTATAGCAGTTATCAAATGAGTGGGAAATGTACAGTACTTAGGAACCAGTCATTATGTACAGGAGGGCTGGTGGAAATAGAGGGAGGCGACATATTTTTGTGCAGGGAAAAAGGGGGATCAAACATTTTTGTACAACAAAAGCAACGACAACAACAAAAATACATGTGTCTGGAGGGAGGGGGGGTCAGTATAAATTGTGTCGTCTATAGGGGGGGGGTCAGTAAAAACTGAGCATTACATTTCATTTGCACCATTTAACCCCCTCCCTGTAAATAATGACCAGTCTCTTACTTACAGTATGCACACAGTTTGGCATGCAGTAACATTAAAATGGCTTTCCATTGTTTTCATGTAAATCATCCAATCAGAACATATAGTTATATTAAGATATAGTACAGCAGCAGTATGGCTATCACACTCTCCATGATCTGGAGGGCTTTTGGAACTAACTTCTTCATTGTCTATAAATGCCAGAGGTATACCTGCTATTAGCCTGCCAGAAAATATCCAGTATTTATTCCAAGCTATGAAGTACAAGAAGTTTCCTGGAAAAAACCAGGGCATAAAATTATAAATAGTAACTACCATGTGGGGTGCAGTCAACAAGCTTCAAACCACCGGAGAAGGGTTGGTTTTAACCAATTAGATAGAGCCTTCTAATCTAACTAGAATATTATATCATTTGTTTACCTCCAATTTCAAAGAGATTTGCCAAAAGTATAGCAGACTTTGTCTTTCTGGTATAATCCACCCAGATTCCAAACAGAGGACTCATGATGAGAGAACTGAAGCTGAATGCAGCAAATATTACTCCATAAAACCATGGCTCAGCTCCATATCTTTCATGTGAATACATCCACATGGTTGGTAAAATTACAGCTGTTGAAAAAAATTATTACCAATACAATTTCTTTGACTGTAATTATTTCAAAGCAGCCTTAACAGCATGTCTCGGACCACCACTTTTTACCTACCTTGGAACATGGCCAGTTTGGTCAATGCAACAAACATTTTATGTACTATGAACCCCCCCCCCCCCCCCCCCCCCCCCCCCACCCCACCACCCCCACACCAAATGACAAAAATAAAAAATTAAATTAAAAACCAAAATAAGAAAATTAAAACAATAAAACAC
>WUAP02135117.1:0-13143 GCA_015163945.2 Stichodactyla helianthus
TGCCGAAGCATCAGGGGAGAGGCTGGCCGGCCCCCAGACCATATACGACCAACCCTTGCTCTAACCACGGTTCACATCGATTTGAAAGAGAAAAATAACCTAGTCTATCTGGTGCATTGTTTTGGCATGCATTGTTTTCGTCATTCTTTGAAAACGATAGACGAGTGGTTAAATGCGTTGTGCTTTCAAGACAGTTAGTCAAGGCCTATTAGGCAGGGTTAATACTCGGATGGGTGACCAATGATAGCTAATTGGTAAATTCCGAACTTTTCTTTTCTTTTTTCTTTTTCTTTTTCTTTTTCTTTTCTTTCTTTCTTTCTTTTTTTTTTTTTAAATCGATTTTATCTTTCTTTTTTTGGAAGAAAGAATCTTGAGGCATCTAGTCCTTAGCAATTCGAACAACACTCGTTTATATTCCTTATTTTTCTCTTGTTCCCTTGTAATTCCTGTCCCTCCAAACAATCCATAGATGCTTTACGAACTCAACTAGAATCTAGTCCTCCACTCGAACCGGGAAAGGTGAATATCCATCACTCTATGCTGCATGTAATAACTTCCAGGTATTTGCAAATTAGGATAAACTTTTGTAACACGGAAATCTCTGTTGTCTTTCAGTCCTCTTCTACCAGACTATTGTACTGTACAACAGGAATCTTGTTGCGCTACCTTGAAAGTGACTCCACCCTGAAAGGAATCAGTCACGTGGTTGTAGATGAGGTACACGAGAGAACGGAGGAGAGGTATGGGTAAATTAAGAATACAAGAGGGTAGAGAATGTATTTATAACCTTGATAACCACGACAGCTGAGGAGAAGGACCAGAGAGAGAGCCTGGAGATTTTACAGAAATGGCGGCAGACAGACATGCGCGAGAGCTCTTTCTTAGAACTCTCATTTTCAGAATAATATATTCTGTTGATACCTTAAAATTTAATTTAATTTATCCAAGATTTAAGCTTTCGGGCTATGGGCGCATCTTCAGGGATAATTACAAGATGTTTGAAACGTCATAACAAACGATAACAAAGCATGCGTTGTTTTACGGATGATCATGCTATGATACAAAATTGACTACTTCTCATACAACGGTCAACTGGTCATAACAAAGCATTCATTTGAGGCTATGAGGAATTCTCAAGGGGTTACTCAAATTTATACCTCGCATTCGACCCTTCGATTGAATGCTTTGTGTTTAACCAGAGAATTGATGTATGGCACGCGGTTTTCAACCATTCCCAAGAGGATCAAAAGACAAAGGCATGGCGGCCATGTTGGTGGTACAGACAAAAGAAATCTATTGTTAAATACCCCCAAAATGACCGCGATGACGTGACGTAACGTAACGTGAAAAAGAAGGATACTCTGGTTGGGCGTACGTTGTACAACTAAACTTAAAAATTGCGTTTGTTGTGTGACTTCATAGTGACTTCTTGATGATGGTGTTGCGTGACTTGGTGATGGACAGACGAGACCTTCGTGTTGTTCTAATGAGTGCTACACTCAACTCCAAGCTCTTTTCCGCTTACTTTTATGACGCTCCAGTCATTCATATTCCAGGTACTTTATACTGCGATAAGAACAGTAGCAATACAATCAAAAGATTGTAAATTATATTTCCAATCTTTTCATTCTCCCATTTTCCAATTGAAAAGTTGTTAGCAACTTGAAAAATACATTCTTCTTTTGTGATATCTCTTTGGTAGTTTGTTTATTTATTTATCAACTTTTATTTTTTATTATTATTTGTTTTTAGGCCGTACATTTCCTGTGCAAGAGTACTATTTAGAGGATGCTTTGGAGAAGACAGAGTAAGACTTGGAAGACTTGGATTTGACATAGTCACATACTCTATGTATTCTTATAGAAACTAAGTCCCAAAACTACGATTAGTTTTCAATGTTTTCCCCTCCGACCTTTAGTCGCGCACATGGATTCCTAAAGAATGCATGGACCTCTTCAGCTTGGGCGTAATGTTTTCTCATTTCAGACCACGCGTCATTCTCTTGGGAATACGATTCTTTGTTTAAGGTTCATTAGCCCAAGGGAATGACACGTGGTCTGAAAACTAAAGAGATCCATTCTTGATAACTCTACTGAGGAAAGTGCATTACTAAAGTGCTTGGAAAATTCAACCATTTTAAGTATTTCGAAAATAAAGTGGCCCGTAACTCATAGAGCTTGTTCCTAATTTCAGGTTTCATCTTGATCCCGGCTCACCATATGCTCGACCAATGAAAAGATCCAAGACCGTTTCCAAGGCAACCGAAGACAGCTTTAAAGGTGCTGGAAGTTCTCAAGAACTGACCAAAATGGCCGCAGAGATGGCGTTATCTTGTAAAATGCCAGGAACAAATGTATTAGACGAGAAACTAAATGAAAAACAAATTGAAATGAGATACCAAGGTACTTAGTGATCTTGTTTCGTGAGAGTGGTTTTCGTATGAGTGGGAAACGTACGGTACTGACTTACAGCACGTACACGGACCTGTGGTATGCAGTAACACTGAAGTGGCTTCCCATTGTCTTCCTGCGAATCATCCAATCATAGCGCGTGGTTACGGTTACTATAGTACGGCTACGAATTTGCCGTATCGTTTCCCACTCATAAATGATCCGCTCTATTCTTCCATAGTTCGTTCTTAATGAGTCATGAATAATTCATCAGGGGAAAACAAAGTGCGTCGACTCCGTGGTGGACGTTTGGAATCTAACATTTTGACAAACTTGTTTATTTAAGGTTACAGCAAGACTACAGTATCATCTTTATACAACATGGATCACGATAAGACCAACTACGATATCATCGTCTCAGTCCTCGAGTGGATTGTGAACGGAGAACACGAGGTATATAGAGATGCTTATGTGCGTAGAGTTGTATGTCTGTTAAACGTCCCCTATAGTCATATTTATAATATGGTGTATCATATTTCTATCTAGCATCCCAAGACAGGAGCTGTTCTTGTCTTCTTGTCCGGTATGGCTGAAATCACATCATTGCTGGAACAACTGAATGCCAACGTCATCTTTAAAAACAAAGACAAGTTAGTTAGATTATTGCAACTGCTAGTAGCTTTGTTCTTGTTGTTAGTTCTGTCGCTTTATTTATTTGTCTGTCAGTCTGTTTGCTTGTTTGTTTTTATTTCCTTGTTTTTGATTTCGAATATTCATTGCGCTGACCATAAATAATATTTCAGGTTCCTCATCCTTCCCCTGCATTCAACACTGTCCAGTGAAGAACAAGGACTTGTATTCAAGTAAGTTCGCACATCACGTGATCATTTCCCGCCATTTTGGCTGGCAAAAACTGATTTTTACCAAACTTCTAGGATGTAATAAAAACCATTAAACGTTATAAAAAATTTCGTCTTGCAGGCGGCCAAAGGAAGGAGTCAGAAAAATTGTATTGTCGACAAATATCGCAGAAACGTCTGTTACTATTGACGACATCGTCTACGTCATTGACTGTGGCAAAATGAAGGAAAACAGGTCAGGACTTTTTCATCTATTCGACTTAATTAGCTATTGATTTCTTTAGTAAACTTTATAAAAAATAAATGATTCAGGGGTATTTAGCGTACTGTGGCATTGTGTTATTATTTCATAGGTATGATTCAAGTAAAGGAATGGAGAGTCTCGAGGAGACCTGGGTTTCCCGCGCAAATGCGCGCCAGCGTCGTGGTCGAGCTGGGAGAGTCACTTCCGGGGTCTGTTTTCATTTGTTCACTAGCCATCGCTACGAACACGTGATGGCAGAGCATCAGATACCCGGTTCGTAAAACCTGGTTTTAACCTGTTTAGTTTTTTACAGTTTAGCCCATGAAAATATATTTTTGTTTTAAAAATGATAACAAATAAGGCCATCAGAAATCTTGTGTCAAAGAACGCTCGTCGTTATTGCTGTTGACGCTTGTCACAGATTACTGATTAAAGCAAAGAGCGAGCTATTTTTCCATTCCTTCGTAAGAGCAGTTCAAAAAAAAAAAAACGTAAAAACAAACACTTTTTTAGTAATGCCAAGATCTAGGGCAGAAGGTTTACTGTATAAACCCCTTGCAGCAGTTTCCAAACCAGTTCAATTTGGAGCCAATAAACATGGAATATTTTCAGTCTTCGATTCTCAAAAGAATAAAATTCTGTTGTTTTATCTTCCAAATTGAACTGCTTTAGGAATTGCTGCAGGGGGTCTGTGTTAATGTTAGGAAGGACCGCTCTAAGGTAGACTGGTACCGTTCGTTTAAGGTACGATTTGGTTCACCTCTTGAATATTCACCCCCGCTTCGCTGACTTATAACTATTAATATCATTCTGATTCTAATATCGTTCTGATTTTGTTTTTCAGAGATAAAACGAGTTCCTTTAGAAAAACTGTGTTTGCGCATAAAGATCATGACTTTATTCCTTGGACGTGACATTAAGGTGAAATGTTTATGGAGTTTCATAGAGGAATTGGTTTGCTTGATTGAAGTCCATTCTAACGAAATGGTGTCTTTTTAGGAAGTCCTGAACAAACTGCTGGAACCCCCCGAGGATATTTCTATCACAGATGCGTTGGCTAGGTTACACAGCCTTGGTGCTCTAGACTCTGAGGAGGTTGGTGATGCGATGCGGTAGGGTGCGGTGTGGTTAGGTATGGTGTGGTGCGGTGTGGTTAGGTGTGGTGCGGTGCGGTAGAGTGCGGTCTGGTGCGGTGCGGTAGGGTGTGGTGCGATGTGTAGTCTTGTCTGGTGTGGTGTGGATTGTTATGGTGTGGTCTGGTGTTGCCTAGTGGCGGTGCAGTGCAGTGCGATTAGGTTTGGTCTGGTGCGGTGCAATTAGTTGTGGTTTGTTATGGTGTGGTGTGGTGTGGTGTGATGCAATGCGTCCATCTTGAGATTATTTGATTTTCTATTTCTTTCTTTCTTTCTTCATAAACAGAATCTGACATCATTGGGGTTTCATTTGGCAGCGTTACCTGTGGATGTGAGGTACACCTATCTATCTGATACCATTGTAAAGATTTTCTTTTCAAACTCGACAGTTGGCAAGTCGCTGACTCATAAGGTCCAAATTGGCGGAGCTATCAACTTGTTACCAGAGGTTTAACCCATTCGTTCGAGAGGTCGCTCTATGTTTCCACTAGAATTTTGAAAATATTATCGCGCCATATATCGTCAATAAGAGTACAAACAACAGAGATCTGCTTGCGATTTGTTAAATACGTATTTATGAAAACAAGAGATAATTCCTTAATTTTCATTTTTTTGTATTTTCTTTTCTAAACGTATAGAATTGGCAAACTGATGCTGCTTGGAGCCATATTTCGCTGCTTAGACCCAGTCCTAACCATCGCAGCTTCTCTTAGTTACAAGTCACCATTCGTAAGTACCAGACAAGCTGTTAAATATTAAAGCGAATTACTAGTGGTTTAAAAAAAGAATGCGGAATACATTTTAAATTGACACGCCGAAAATAGAAGTTTATAGCAAGTCTTCTTGTCAAAATGTTTCAGGTTTCGCCATTTGACAAGCGTGATGAAGCAGACAAGAAGAAGAAAGAGTTCAGTACTGGTTGTAGCGACCATCTCACGCTTTTAACAGCGTACAAAAAGTGGCTGGAGGAAATGACCAGAGGCACGAAATTAGGTTATCGCTTTTGCCAGGATAATTATCTGTCAATGAAGACATTGCAGGTCAGATTACAGTACAGTCTAACTATGAAATCTCTCTTCATGCATCCACTTCCAGAGACTGGTTGATGATTGGTTAATTTGTCAGTCACGTGATAGCAGTATTATCACGTGACATTCATCATAATCCGTGGTTCATTTTTGTCTTCTGTTCTGATTGGCTGATTCATTGTTTTTGTATTTCAGATGATAGCCAGTCTAAAGTGTCTCTTCGCTGAGTTACTGGCAGACATTGGCTTCCTTCAGACTAAGATGACATCCAGACAGTTGGAACGGCTTTCGCCACGTACGGGTGATGGTGTCCTCAATGGAACAGGCCCCTTGGTAATCACCTGCAAACTATACTTCCTTTACCGTTCTTTCAAAGTTCTCGAGGTCGAACAATCGTAAAAAAGATGAATGAAAATCCTGGGGCACAGGGGGTAGGGAATAACAAGAAATAATTGATAGTATCCTCAAAACATTTAAGCCCGTTGCGCCCTGACATGGGTCTTAAAACCCTGCTACACTGTGCAACTTTTACCTGAAACTTGTGACAGCTTTGCGATACACGTTTCTCGGGGACGATACACGGAGCAATTTGTTTTGAAATTGTTTGCTGCACAAGTTTTGTTTGCACGCAAGTTTTAAACAAACGTTTCATCGTTTGCTTTATTATCAGGTTAATTCTAATGCAGAAAATGCGAATCTGTTGTTGGGGGTACTGTGTGGTGCCCTGTACCCTAATGTAGTACATATAGTTAAACCCGCTACAAAGTACAAAGCGTCCAGTGGAGGTAAGTCAGTCAGACCTATAAACTAGTATTGGGGTTCCTGTGGTGGAGTATTATGTTATAAATGGAGTTCACACTACCCCAAAACTAACCAAAATTCATAGGGAAAGACATTGTGACCGTACTTTTTTAGCTCCCCGCGGCGGCGTCGTCTCTGGATCCACTCTCGATACCAGAGGCCTTTTTTCTTACTGCGCATGCTCGCGACAAACTGCTTGGGGGACTGTGCTCTGGATCATATTATCCTTCACTCGACCCTAGACCTCTGTCATTCTTACTCCGATGAACTGCCAGAGCAAGCGCATTAAGAACAGCAGGGCTCTGGGGTCGAGAGTAATTCTCTTTTAACCACAGGGATCCCGATACCTGAGAATAAACTAGTTAACTCCTTGTCATGGTTGTTGGCAGGTGCTGTTCCATTAGAGCCAAAAGCAAATGAACTGAAATTCTGGACTAAAAACGATGGGCAGGTAATAAAAAATGAAGCATTCTTCCGTGGTTCATTCATTCAATCAGAGAACTAAGGAACAAAAGAAACCTTATGTGAGAATATGAAAGTCCTCATCCTTTGTTCTGTTTTCACAGGTTTTTATTCATCCAAAGTCAGTCAATTTCAATACAAACTATTATGAGAGCCCTTATCTGATTTACCACGAGAAAGTCAAGACTTCAAAGGTTAGTAATTTGGAGTAAGCCGCGATAAAGAAAATTCCGCAAAACTATCATGGGCTGGTTGGTTGGCCTTGCTGGACTCTAGCAGAGCAGAGTACCCTTAAAAGTGTGTGTGGTATGAGGGGGGCTAACATTTGAAAATGAAGTAGACTAGCTAGTTAAAAAATAAAGGACAGCATCTGAATAACATTTGACACGGGTCGCGGTCGAAATCAAGTCTACCGAAGGCTAGCAGGAGACTGTTGGTGACGTGATTTTGAATTTCGCAGTTTTCATGCACTTTTGCCCGAATATGCTGCCTTGTTTTCAATGAATCTCACTTGATTTTTCCAGGTCTACATCCGGGACACCAGTATGGTTTCTGTGTACGCTCTTTTACTATTTTGTGGTGATTCGTTGAGTCTGAATCTGGAGAAAGGCGCGCTGGTCATCTCGATCGATGACGGGTGGGTGCGCTTCACGGCTTCATCGCATCAGGTAAAAAATACAACGAATGACCGTTTGGTATACCAAAACCTGTCCCCGTCTCGTCTCGGGCCGAAATGTTACAGTATTTAGTTTATTAACCCATAATATTTGCTGTGCCCGTCAATTAGCTGTCCCTATATTTCCTCGCATCGAATCAATAGAGCTTATATTTGGATACCAGACAATTTGAGTAAACTTTTCTTGGCCCATGAATTTTGCTCAAACTTCTATTGTTGTGGACAATTATGTGCTCTTATAAACAAGTCGTGACGTTATAATGAAACTGAGCAATTATGCGGAGAATTTAATTGTGAGAATGGATGAAAATCGCTGTCTGATTTCTGTTTCAGGTAGCGTCGTTGGTTCGTGACTTGCGCGGGGAGCTTGATCGTCTCTTAGCAGAAAAAATAGAAACACCAAGTTTGGATCTCATTACCTGCCCACGTGGTAGTCGTATTATTGATACTATTGGTCGTTTGATAGCCAATCAGTGAGACGATATGATTCCAGGAAAGATATGGGCTACCCGCGCCTGCGGCTTTGGGAACGATTCAAATTTTCGGGTACAAACGGATTCAATATTAATTCCTTCTGATCTAAGGTAAAGCCAATTAAAGAAAAATTCCATTTCCCCCCTGAGTATTCTTATAAAAGTTTCTATATCTTTCATTCAGCACACCCCACCCTTGTCACACACACACACACACACACACTTCCCTCAAAGGACAGATAATTTAGAGGTGCCGATACACAGTACAACATTCCGGCAATATTGCAGGCAATGTTGCTGAAGTAGGATCATTTTCTACTTCAGGAATATTCACCTTTCTGAAATTCAAAGAATGACTGGGCATGAACTCTCTCTTGTCCCCAAAATCAATCCCAGAATCCATTGCAAGATAGCGGCACTTTTTGATCTTGTCCCCAAATTCAGCCCCACAGTTCTGTGGGGCACATCATGATCTTGATGATGATGATTTATGATTTATATAGTGTCTTTTCTATATGGATATAATCAAAGGCGCTTTACAATGATTAATGTGAATTCAGATTGCTTATGCAATTTACAATCATAAGACTGCGTTAGAATATGAGACCAGACTGCTGAACCGGGAGACAATCCCCTACTCTTATGCAAATAGTTCAACAGGTTCATTAATGTCCCCCACATACAGGTTAAGGAAGGGATGGGAGACAGGGCCTACGGTATAAAGTCCTTATCCGAGAAGACCTGAAGGTCTAACCATTTGCAGATGTTATTACAAAGGCAGCACCTTCTCCTCAGTTATTTTAAGACCCTGAGTGTTGGTCTGGCCGGGGCTTGAACCCATGACCTCCCAGACAAGAGACCGATGATCACTCCAGACCTTGGTTGAATTTCAGAAAGGCGAATTGTGTGCAACTAATTGCGTCATGTGACATGGCTTGCACCATCGATTGCCTATAACAATGCAATGTTCTGCAATGTTGCAACCGATTTCCGTAGCTTAACACCAGACACTTTCAATAATTATGGATGGATGGTTTATTTGATTGATTTCTTGAAATCCTATAGTGTATATTTAACAGATTGTCTTAAAAAGAATAAAAAAGGAACAAATTTTTATAGCATTCCTGAAACTGGACAGATATTGAGCACCTGGCAAACTCTAAGTTAATTCTCAAGCAAATAGTTCTTTTTTACTCAGCCTTAGCCTCAATTGTGTAAAAAAATATTTACAATTTTATTATACATCATTTCGCTCATTATGTTGCCACTGATTGGCTGTGAAGTCAGCAGAAAAATGTGCAGATAATAATACATTTATCATGTCAAGTTCATGGTTCCAGTGTACACACAATTAAAAAATAGCTTTTTAAAGGAAAAAGACAAAAAAATTCCTAAATTTTAAAGCTTTATGATAAAACGATTATCGAATTTGGTTTTCGCATGATATTGTAAATCATCAAAACTTCAAGTCTATGTTATCCAGCTCAGTCTACAGCTTCAGTGGATAACACAGACCTCAGTCTTGTTAATTTAAGATATCATGTGCCAACCTCATCCAATAATTGCTTATTAACAGCAAAACCTGAAGCATTTGTATTGTTCTTTTATACTTTACCAGTATCTTCTGAAATACTATATTTCAAGATTACAAGTGTGCATTATTTACATCCAAACATTTACAAATTTAAATATTATTGGAATCAACCACCTTGGGCATGACCCATTTCAGACTACGTGTCATTCCCCTGGGAATACTGTTCTTTGTTTGAGGCTCATTCATATTAATGTATCTTCTCAGGCACTACCGAGAAACAAAGAAATGTATTCTCAAGGGAATGATACGTGGTCTGAAATGGGTAAATGTCATAACCTAGTGGAATTGGTCTATTTTTAAAAAATTAAGTTAATATTATTTGTTCTTTATCAGTGTTAAAAATTCTTCACGGGATTTGGGGTCTTCACGTAAGACACCCAGCATGCAGCTAGTGACTGTTTTACTGTCTGTCTTCTGAACACCTCTCATCACCATGCACATGTGACTGAAGGAAATGGTCATACCATAACTTTCATGTGGATACATTACTGTAGTTGATACAAATGTTAGAGTGTATATACTCAAGTCCACTCTATGGCATGGCACAATAACACCAAATAGAACCCTTGCAGCAAGAGGCCTTATGCACTAACAGGTTACATGATCATAACCCCTTAAATCAAGCACCAGTGTCAAAATGAACACCAGAAATGGAAAGAGCATCTCGATATTAGTAAGAAGGTGAAGTTTCTGCTTAAAATGTTTGACACATGAAAAATGGCATGAATTATAAAATCTGATGTTTTCTAAGAATCTGAGTGGAAAAATTGACTGGATTTTCCCATACAAATCCCAATAAAATTTCATATTCCATGCCATTTTTCCTGTTTTGAACATTTTGAGCTGAAACCTCACCTTCTTACTAATATCTTAATGCTCTTTCCATTTCTGGAGTTCATTTTGACACTGGTGCTTGATTTAAGGGGGTTGTGGACACGTGACCTGTTCATGCAAATGCCTATTCCCAAAGCAGTTCAATTTGGAGGACAAAACAATAAAACTTTACTCTCCCGAGAATCGGATACTGAAAATATTTCATGATTTTGTCCTCCAAATTGAACTGATTTGGGTATTGCTGCTGATGGGTTTCCAATCTTAAAAAAAGGTATGGAGGTCACTATTGTGTAATGATGCTTTCGCAGCATTCTGATTGGATGAGCAGTACTGAATCTTGTGTGCTCTGATTGGTTAAGTGATTGTGCTCCATACCATGTGACTTTCCCTATCACAACATTTAGCCTATCTTTTACATTACATGTGTACTTACGTTGCTTCTACAACAACTCCAACTCCTGTAGGATTGACAGCATTCACTATAGCACAAGCAATCTCCTTTGTGAGGCGTTCCTGGACTGCAGATCAATTAATTATCATTATTATTATTAATAGGAAACAGGAGTTTTTGACAATAATACTTATTCTTTATAACATGGGTATAAGTTGCACGCACTCTGATTGGCTGGCCATGTGAAATTAAATGGACAATGCATATGTATTGAGCAACACTTGCTCTATCATGCTATAAATCCATTCCTTCATTAGCCTGCCTTCATACCTCTATACGATTGATTGTACATGCTGGTGGGAAGAAGTGCACACAATGTATTGTGTATTGAGAATTTTGCTTTCTTGTGATGGGCAAAGACTATGTCAAACTCAAATATCCAAGTATTTGAAGTATTTAAAATGCCTAAGACCGACCAGAAATTACTTTGTTGAAAATAGATGTGTGCCAATGAACTAATGTTGCAAACTTTTTAGCAATTTGTTTGTACGGAAGTTTTGAAACATGATGCATACTGAAACTTTTTTCTTTTGATACTTTTCTTGGCATAATTGAATACAAATTTCAATAGCACTTACCTTGAAGTCTTCTACTAAACATTTCAACAACTCTGAAATAGAATAACAGCTATCTTGAGTGTAGCTTAGTATTCCTCAAGTCTGGAAATTCCATTAATTCACAATAACTTTATTGGAAACAACCTAAATCCTTGAATTTATATAAATTTTATAATGCACTGTGAGGTGATTGAAGTTTGTGAATACTAGAAGAGGTTGGCCTTGAAGAGCATACTTGATAACTAAATAAAAGTTTACCTTGCTAATTTACTAAGACCAATAACTTTTTTATTTGGCATGTATCCTATATGTACCTATGTCAATATTCAACAAAAAAATAATCATTGATAGAATTATAAATACATAGCTGACATTTCAGCCATTTGGCCTTCATCAGCAAGACTAAGGCCTGTTTCAGACGTCGAACTTTCCATGAGCCGAACCTAATTACATCAAAGAAGACCGCCTAATTATCCATTGTATTCAATGAGTTCGGCTCATGGAAAGTTCGATGTCTGAAACGGGCCTAATTTAGTGCTTTTATTTAAGCCCTTATATGTGATTTAACTTTACCATTAATATAATATATAATATGTAGGTGTGTTTCCAGAAATCCCTTGCAGAGGGATTGGAAACATCAAGAGAAGGCATTTTGATTCCCAAACCTATACTATACCAGGGGTGAATCTAAAATTTGGGTTAAGGGGGTCACACAAGAATAAATTGAAGTTCAATTTCAAAAAACTAAAAGCATAAAATTTTGAAAAATATTTTTTAAGTAGAACATGATGTTCCAAGGTAAGAAGGGGGGTCACAGGCACCCTGTGACCACCCCCTGGATCTGCCACAGATTATGTACCTTTCCATTGAAGGGGACAAGATGATGCTCACAAAGTGAGAAAAAATCAATGTCTTTAACTACTACAAGCTCATCATGATCTTCATCAAAAATAGCATCATTGAGAACATCTGTAAATAAAGTTGAAGTCAGAATTAGAACTGGTAATAGATTGTCAAGAAACATTGACCATTAATCAATTGCCTATAGGGGTCTGTTTCAATGTTAAACGTAAATAAATGTTCATTTTTATGACTATAGCAAAACGAAATAACAAAAATGCCAATAGATCCCTTGCAACAATTTCCAAAGCAATTCAATTTGGAGGACAAAACAATAGAATATTTCCAGTCTTTGATTCTCAGGAGAAAAATATTCTATTGTTTTGTCCTTCAAAATGAGCTGCTTTGGAAATTGCTGCAAGGGGTCTATGCAAGAAAGAGGAAAATTGAAAGAAAAATATGACTCAACAAAGAAAATTCTCTTTTGGAGCAAATATACCTTATTGTAAGGGCATGCCCAAGGAAATCTAATAATAATAATCTTTCTATCCATTCTGTTATTAATGATTAAGCCTCAACAGAATACATTTCAAAAAGCATGTTAGCTTAAATTTTAAAAAAATTTCATGACTGTTAACAAAGTAGGACGTGAAAAAAACAAGGGTCATGAAATTTTGATCAGAATTACAATACTTATGCATCATTAAATATGTTATTGCCAACGAAGTTGGCAAACATAGAGGAGTTTGAGTTTGTTACAGAAGTGCGTCATTTCTTTTGTTCTAAACAGGTTTGACTAG
>WUAP02135128.1:0-18503 GCA_015163945.2 Stichodactyla helianthus
TGTTCTTTTTAAATATGATATTTTTAAGAACAGGGAGGCAATATTTTAAATGTCACGCAATATCTGCAAAAAGCCCAAAAAAGTCCAGAAAGTTCGCTTACGTCACTTAGAAGAATACGAATCGTAAAAAGGATTTTGCTAGAGGGACATTACCAAGGTGTTACTATTCGTCATCAAATAAGCTAAAAAGTGCAAGTTGTACTAAGATTGTAAATAATTTTGGAAATAAACGATTCCTGGTCAAATTGTTGGCAAAGGTGTACGAATCATCTTTATATTAATCATAGCATTACCCTCTCCCTATACAAATAGATTTTTGAAATTCAAGCCAAATTAGGAATGTCCTAGAATTGCCTTGACGGTTTCATGTAAACATTTAAAAACTAATCGAAATAACGACCTTTATGTCAGAATCGTCGATTTTGAAGATAATTACAAAGTTCCTGAATAGTAGCCCTCATATCTAAAACTTTCGGAATGTATTTAAAGTTGGCGTTACTCAACGGGGATTCCGAATACGACTTCATTGTTTAAAACTACACGTAAAAACACCAAACGGTACTTACGTTTAGTATATTTTTTTGATTTCTCCGACTTGCACCCTTGAGAATAGCGTCTTCGTGTAGAGCCAAGCTACGTTCGAGATCGCGTCTGTAAATGATTGAAAAAGTGGGAGGCATCGAGAAGACATTAGCATTTTAAAAGTGCAGTCAACCTTGGTTGATTTAGAGTTTTCCAGATGAATTGGCAGATGATTGTACGTGCTTATCTGTCCTATAGTATAGCCTGAGCGTCCGTTTCGGTTCAGGCTATATAGGCTAGAGAAATGCCAAAAAGTAGTAACTGAACTTGACTTGGACTTGACAACATTAAAAACTGTATTCTAAATTACAAACGTTTATCTTATTTACCTTCAATGGTTGGAATCTCCAAGCGCTGTGCGTGCCCTCTTTCTTGGACTCCATTGAGCTTTTGGTCATTAATTGTTAAAGCAATAAAATATCTTTTTTGAGGACAATAATACTAGATTATACATGATCGATCTAAAATTCAAGCTGGCACTAACGAATTAGATAATACGTTAAGGGGTAAAGAAATTCCTTCTAGGCTTCTGTATATCATTTATAACTAAAAATTTATATTTATAATTATTACTAGGTAGGGAAGACAATGCTAGATTTTTATTTATTTTTAATTTTTTTTTTTACTTGTCGTTGGAATTGAATATATACAACTTATTTTACAATGCTTTATAAGCCGTTTTTTCCCTCGCGTTTAAACAAAATTTTGTTGTGTATAGATAAAAAAATCTTTAACTCTAAAACAATCTTAGCATATTGCCATGGTAACGTATGAAAAGAGCTTCAATGACCCCAATACAAAAATATTCAAGGTACAAAAAATCTCAATTTTTGATTTTCTGGTTTTGTAGGACCGGGATTATTATCGTACCACTGACATTTATCTGCAAAGTAATATTCTTTTTATTGGGATATTATATTTGTAGAATTTGTAGTAATTGTGATGAATGATTATCTATTGTTGTATCTTAAGCTCGACGAGACTTGAAATAATTCTGGCATTCACTTGAATTTCAAGGCAAGCAGTTTCTTCAGAAGCTTCTAGCTTCAAACTTCGTGACACAATCTCAATTCAAAACCAAATCCAAATTTTATGTGCAAACGTTTTAGTCACAAAAATTGTCAGTTTTATTGGTGGAGAATATCGAGGAGTAAAAGAATGGGGTGAGGGAGAGGATTTAGAATTAGGATAATTTAAGAAGTACGCGAAAACTCTAAACGTTTCTGTAGATTAAATGCGACGTCATAAGGATATCATGATCAGTGGAGGCTAGTGGTTCTTTTAACATTCCTTTACATACAACACGAATGCGCAGATCTTGGAACGGTCTCTTGTCAAAGTGAACTAATTATGATTAATTACACATCGTTAACTTTTGAGGAGGTTTGACGTACCCTTGCAAAAGTTAAATTCTTGAATTGTAAGGTATGATGCATAGTTTTTTGGGGGGTAAAGATGAACGCATCATCCCAATGATTTTTGCCTCCGGGTCAAAAAATCTACACAAGTTTAAGAAATGACAATAAAGCTTTCTGCAAAAACAGACGATGTAAAGTACAGCATCCGAGCAGATATTTGAACCTCAAACATTTCCAAAGCTTACAGAATTCTACATTGTCTTGAATCCTTGAATGTAGAATTTTAGTCCAAAATGTTTGTTGTTGAATTACCTGTGAAGGTATTTAAAAGATATTAGCCACATTCTTGAGTCTTGAAAGTCTAATTACTTTTAAGATGAATACAAAAGAATCAGGGGACAATATATTGATGTATAATAAATCAAAAGACAATCGCGAATAATAGACTAATAAATCACTGCCTCTTTAAGTGTCCGCGTATTTTAGGAATTGTCGATGACGCTTTATATAACTATGTTGGCTACAGAAAATGTATTTCATGGTTTCTTTCGATTTCTTGGTCCAAAATGGAGGAACGCTAAGATTTTAAAAACATTATAGTCGTCTTCGTCGCACGAATATTTCTCCCACGTGACGCGTTCTTGAAATTGCATACAAGAAGAGAGGCAAGTCAGGACGTGTAATAGTCGTTTGTTATTTATCGTGTAGAAATATTTTTTCAGCGTTGACATTTTGATTTATACCACAACGATGACACATTAGAAATTATTGGCATCGCATAATAATAGCAATCCTATGCTATGACGCATCAGAATTGCTGTTCAAGTTATATCTGCGTTTTTGTCTTGATCTAGTTTTATCACTACCTGCGTTTAGATCAATGCAATCGAAATTCCTTGTATTTATTAGTATACAACTCTCAGTATTCCAAAGCTCGAAAGATCAGGAAACTGTTAAAAATTGAGCCGGAGGAATTATGTGATTCTGGTGCGCAGTACAATTTTCAACAAATCTGATGGTTTTTATGGAGAAAAAGTAGTAGCAAAATACAAAAAAGAATAAAATATTGCTGTTAAAGAACTCTGAAATATAAAAAAGTTGTGTGCGAGTTAGCTAACATGATTTTCAAAGCTTTTGAGCGTGGAAATGTTATGCACAATTTTGTATGGAATTAAAAGTGCAAGTCAAAATACGAATGTAATGGAAGAACTACGATTCTGTCCGAGACGTCCAAAGAACGGTCTCTGTCGGTTCCCACGCCTTAATTACCAACTCAAGTGTAAGAAGATTAATTTGAATTTTGAAAGGCTGACACTTCACAATGTCGTAATTATTTTACAATTATTGAAAGCAACTGGAAGCAAAAAATCTGGCAAAAATGCCCCCCCCCCCCCCTCCAAAAAAAAAATCTTATTTCTCGACATTTTTCCCTTCAATTTTATGGAGATTTGTTACTTCGTCGACTCTTCTGCGCATCGCTAGTGGTTACCTCGCATTAAAAATCGTTGAAGCTTGTTAATATAATTACAATCAACGAGAAACTAACCAACCTTAAGATATTTCATTGGGCTGTTTCCATGGTGACATTATGATACTATGACTAACAGAATCCTTTTCGTCTCTTGTCCAGTCCCGTTGCCAAAGCCCCGCTTTTCTTGAAGCTTACAAACGGGAAGCGTTCAGTCGCGTTCTTGCAATCGCAATCGCAATTTTTGTCTCGTATGATGGCAATTGTCTTCATGTCATAATTAAAAAATAACAATACAAGCGAATGCAACCCGAATGTTTACGGCTCAACAGACCTTTGCATCGAACTTTTTGAATGATTGGATACGTGATTTAGACAAGGGCGCAGAGACCAACGATATATGTATTATCTGCAGAAACATTAGCAGACAATAGATTTAGAACGTCGAGTTCATCGTTCGAATATTAGACGCGCACTTAAAAGAGAGATTCGTAAAATTAAAACAATTTCTAAATTTTCCAAATGTATAATAAAACTAATGAACTCGTTTTTCGCATGGTATCGTAAATTGTCAAGACCTCAGCCAATTTCAGCAGATAACACAGACCTCGGTCTTGATAATTTACGATATCATACTCAACCTCATCCAATAATCGCTTATAGAGACCGCAATGAAATGGTTCGCATTGGAGGATATGCTCGACGCATGCAATACTTTCAAGGCAGTATTTTGTATGAAGAGAAAAAAATCGAAAACTTTCGCGCAAAAAGCGAGCGAGGGTTTTAGATCAGAAACACACTAACATAAACAGACGAAAAATCAGTTTGTGCAATGTTTATATCAAACTACAAAACCTTTACAAAAACGAACTTCTATTTTTTACCAATTACAAATTTGAATAGAAAAAGTATTACATAATTTCTAATGCATGCAAATTCATTAACATTTTTATGGTGTCATGTGACCTTGTGCGTGATCATTGGAGGAGAAATGGATTGTGGGTAATAAGCATATTAGTTAATAAAGACATAAACGACTGTGTTGATCATGATAATAATCCATTAAATATTTAACCTACAAATACATTATCTTTTTTTCATTTGTTATTTTAATTTTTCTATCATTTGTTTTTCCTTTTTTTTTCAATTTGAAATCGTTTCCAGTGTTATTTTTTAAGCCTGTTTTCACGACCTAGAATTTTTGTGCAGATAATTTAGAACATTCTTCAATAGATTGTTTATCCAAATTCAAATGCAAAGCCTGAATCGCAAAAAAAAAAAAAAAAAGATCAAATTGTAAACCAAACGCAATTCAATATTTCAGTGATCTCTGAAATTCAGAAAACTCAAAATCTAGAAACCGCTTTGACAGTTGAAACTTTTTTTTAAGCGGGGCTAGTATTCCAATTTCATTCGCCAGTCTGCTATTTTTAATTGCCTGATAATTTAGATTTTGGACGCCATTCACAAAGAATAAGTCTGACGAATTAAGAATTCTATGGCAGTAAAAGCACATTTTATGGAATTGTGAAATAATCGATTTTAAATCTTTGGTAATTGGATTATCTTAACAGACGGAGTTAACAAACTACTTGGACGAAAGGTGTACTTGTGCTTAGCATTTTTGATGTCAAATATCTAATTTATCTATTAAGGTAAGGCACAATGGGCCCCTATTACTTATTTCTGTTATATCAACTTGATAATTCTAAATCAATTTAATTTGTTTATCGATTCTTTATCTAGTGTATTATTCGGTATACCCTGTCTCCAGATCTAGCATCTCCATTGGCAACGCCTCCAAAAGACGAGCCCGCGATACTCTTTGGTCTTGCTTTACTCTCTGCTCCAGATTTCTCCCGACGCTTGACGGCCGTGTCATCTTTCGCTTGACGCTTGCCAGATTGAAAGGCTGAAAATTTGCTGACGTCCAGCCTCTTTGGTACAGGTTTGTCACTGTCGGATGATTCGTCACTCTGAAATAAATAACACAACAACAACAACAATAAAAAGGCTGCATTTGGGACTGGGATTCCTGTGAGGTTGTCAATGTGCATGGTCCTGGAATGATCGACCCAGGCTTCCCGAAGTACATCCTAAAGAACTGCAACAGGGTTGCCTGACGAGAATTATTGAATATCCCAAGTTTTTTATTATTATTCTGATACTAACAAGACATTGAGGAGGGGGAGGTGCTTTTAGAAGGATCACAAAGTAATGGGGCAATGCGAGTCAATGAGAATTTGACTTAAATACGTTAGCCTAACTGAGATATCCCGAAATGACTTACTTTAATAGACTCAGTGTGGCCTTCAGATCTTCTATCGACGTCATCGCTCCTGGATAAAATGTGAAGGAATTCATTAATGGCATATCTTTGAGTCGTGACTGATTGTTTTTCGACTGCTATCGTATACCACGCGATAAAATGAATAACATTATCATTATCATTGACCGGAGAAATTTTCCCTTTATTTCTTCGATCTCCATTGCTTAGAATTCCTTGGTAAATGTGCCCGTAACTGGTATACTATAGCAAAACATATTTCAAGCAAGGATGAAAACATGGGGGAATGTGTCGGGGGTGTACACCCCCCAAAAGACAGAAAAATCCCCTTCTACACTACTATTGTGCCCTACTATTCTACACTACTTTCGCTCCCAAATACTACGGGTGTAAACTCCCAAAAAGACAGTAAAATCCCCTTCGGACTGCCATAGTACCCATTTTAGAGGTGCACCCTCCCCTAGAAAACGTCCTGGATCCGCCGCTGTAAGACATGACGATGACCAGTATTGAATAGTTTTTAATCACCGCATCTAGACCAGAATGCACCATTCCTCTCCCTCAGTGCTACAGACACTTACGTCCTAAGTTCCCTCCAACATCTTAACGTTCGTCATTGTTATTTATGACACACCATAGAAAATACAGCCAATCAGAATGCAGGAAAGGCGTTGTATATTCGTCCATATTCCACTTTCCTACCCATCATGCATTTGTAATTTTTTTATGGTGTGGGATAAAATAGTTATACAATGCTTTCTCGTGGGACACCATGGAATATTCCACTTGTCACTTGTATTTTCTTTGTATACACACAGAAAATACAAGTGACGCGTGGGATATTCCATGGTATGCCACGTTAAAGCATTGTATAACTAGTATTTATCGCTATGCTAATAATTAGCTAAGAACTGAAAATAATAGTTATTACCTGTACTTTTGTTTTTCTTTAACAACTGTAGTTTCTCGTCTCTCAGAACTCCACGATTCGTGTTCTACAGTTTGACTTCCGCCACGGCCTTCCATTTCCTCTCTTTCCAAACGCAACCTTTCCATTTCAAGCTCTCGGACGCGCCTCTTCCTTTCTCTTGCTTCTTCATTAAACTGTTGTGAAAACTTCTCCAGGTCTAGCCTTCCGACTTCCTTTTGGTCTTGCGAAGATTTGTCTGGACCGTCTTCATATTCTATTGGAGCTGCAGAGTGCACAACTTGAACACTGCTGCTTTTGATTTGGATCTGCTCCGAATAGGAAGAGCTTTCCCGCAGACGCAACTGCTTTTCTTCCAATTCTCTTTCTTCTTTTTCTCGTCTCAGCCTCTCTCGTTCAAGCTCTATTTTTTTCAGTTGTTTCTCTCTATCTTCTTCACTGATGGACTGCATGAACTTGTTAACATCAAGCCTTCCAACACTCTTTCTTTTCTCTTCCACTGACATTGCTTCCTCTCTGTCTCTTTCTAGACTCGATCTCTTGTCTTTTTCTGTGAATACAATATCATCAGGAGGGGCAGAGCGTACTTCCTCGACTACGCTTGTGCTTACTTGTTCAACAGACCGATCATTTCTCAATCTTTCTTGTTCCATTCGTAGCAGTTCTCTTTCTTCGTTCTCGCGTCTAATTCTCTCCCTTTCCAACTCTATCCTCCTCTTTTGTTTTTCTTCTTCCTCCTCGTTTAACGATTGGAAGAACTGGTTGACATTAAGTCTACCAACGCTCTTTCTTTTCTCTTCAACGGACATCTCTTCTCTCCCCTGGTCTATCCTCGATGGCTGCTGGGGGCCGTCGTCAGGTTGGTCATATGGCGAACTCTCCACATCTTGGACAACTGTTCGGCTGATCTTTTCGTATGAAGACTTGGAGGTGGCAGAAGAAGTCGATCGGCTGACGTCATCACTCCTACCCCTTTCTTGCTCCAACCTTAAAAGTTCTTTCTCTTCTTCCTCGCGTCGGCGCCTCTCTCTCTCAAGTTCGATCGTTCTCCTCCTTTTCTCCTCATCTTCTTGGCTCAATGATTGCAAATACTGATTGAAATCTAATCTTCCAACGCTTTTTCTTTTCTCTTCTAGTCTTTGTATTTCAAAACTTGAATACTTTTCCTTCTCTCTGCTTTCTTTCTCCTTTTTCTCTCCTCCCTGCTCGCCGGAAGTTGCAGTATCTCGATGGACGATGACATACTTTTTGGACGTTTCTTTCGATGATGTCAAGTGCGGTTCCCTGTGTTCTCGTTCTTGCTCGAGTCGTAGCAGCTCTTTTTCTTCGTTTTCACGTCGGATTCGTTCTTTCTCAAGCTCAATTTTGCGTCTCCTCTTTTCATCTGCTTCTTCGTTTATAGACTGAACAAACCTGTTCACGTCAAGTCTTCCGACACTCTTCCTTTTCTCCTCGATCGTCAACTCTTCCTCCCTTTCTCTTTCCTCTCTACGCCCACGTTCGTATAGGTGGTCATCGTCCGGAGCAGACTGCACTTCTTGAACGCTTGACACTTTGATATTTTCCGATGACACTTGTTGCTCCATTTGTAACCTTTCTCTTTCTTCAGCTTCTCTTCGGACTCTTTCCTTTTCGAGCTCTAATTTACGTTTATTCTTTTCTTCTTCTTCCTTGCTTAAGGACTGCATAAACTGATCGACATTCAGTCTTCCCACGCCGCTTTTCCTCTTCTCTTCGACTGTCAATTCTTCTTCTTTTTCTCTATCACGCTGTGAATCAGAACTCTTAACTGAAGACACCTTGTTGTCTTCCTGCGATCTCTCAGAAGATACTTCAAAATAAATATCGGTTGTCTTTTTTCCTTTCTTTTCCGCTTTCAATCGCTCCATTTCTTCCCTCTCTGTGATCATTCTTTGTCGTTCGAGCTCTTTAATCCTAGATTGTCGTTCCTGCTCCTCTTCGGTTCTCGTTTGTATCAAACGATTAACATCGAGCCTTCCAACGCTCTTTCGCTTTTCCTCGTACATCAAAGCTTCGCTCCTTTCTTTTTCAAGCCATTCTCTTTCGCTAGTCTCTGGTACAAAGGGTTCACTTTCCACTTCGTCCACCGTCTGTTTTTCTATTATTTCAGTTCGTGTTTCCTTTGTCTCTCGTGTTATCTGTTTGGTGGGTTTCTTGGGCACCGCAGTTCTGTCCTGCTGCTGGAATTGTGAGAACTGTGCAAGATCAAGTTTGTTGACATTTTGAGGTTTTTCAGAAGATGAAGAACTTGAAGTGTCATCTCTGTCCATTTCTTTTCTTCTCTCATCTTCTAATCTTTGCCTTTCCATTTCTTTGAGTTCAAGCCTCATTCGTTCCTCTTCAAGAAGCTTTTTGCGTCGTTCCTTATCACTAATATCCTCGCCCATCATTTGTAGATATTTTCCGGTATTCAATCTTCCTACTTCTTGTGGACGATCATCAAAAGATTCTGGGCTTTGTTGAACCTCCCCGGTTTTCTGAGCGTACAGAGTCTCTTGCGTTTGCATCTTGGTGCGGCTTTCTTTACGAGCGAGCTTGCGTTCTTGTCTAACTTCATCCTTGTTCTTTTTCCGGCTGGGTCCCCCACCGCTAACTGGTGCCTGGCGTCCTCTAAGAAATGGGGACATTGTACTGGAGTCTAGCTTTTTAACTGTTTGGACTTTATCAGAGGTCAAATCCGATTCATCTCGCGAGACTTCGAATTCATCTCGTTCATTCTCACGTCGTCTCTTCTCTTCCATCCTCTGCTGCTCAATTTCGTACTGCTCTTTTTTTATTCGATCCATTTCGGCTTCTTTTCGGCGAAGTTCTGCACCTCGAGCTTCCTGTTCTTGTGCCTGCGACAGCCAGTCCTTATTCAGCTTTCCAACACTTCGTCGCTTTATCTCATACTCGTCTTCTTCATAGCTAAAGTCTGGAGCGGATTCAACTTCTCTTGTTGTCTGCGCCACTACTATTTCATCCTTTTGAACGTAACCTCGTTTACTGTCCTTATCGCTGGTCTTTCGTACCGGCTTCCCGCGAGCTGCATTCCCCTGTTGGAACTTAGAGAACATACTCAGGTCCAGCTTTCTTACGTTTCTGGTTTCTGTTTCATAATCGTTAGTATCAATTTCATCACCACCCTTAAAGTTATCTTGGAATGTTTTATCGTGTGCTTTTTTTATTTGTTCTATTTCATTCCGCTCTCGTTTAAGCTCTTCTTCCCATTCCCTCTTTTCCCTTTCGCGCTCTTTTCTCCTCTTTTCCACAAGAGGCATTTTATCTTGGGATTTATCTTTTTTATCGTATTTAAGTACTTTATTATCAGCCACTTGACGGCTGTCCTGTCTCGGTGCTTTATCATAGTTATCGTCACGAGAAAATGGAAATCGACTCACGTCTAGTTTTTTAACACTTTGAGCACGAGTCATATTATCGAACTCCTCTTCGCCGGGAGAAGCCATTTCCATAGGACTTTCCTGGACTACAATATTTTCACTTTTAGATAGAGTCCGTTCTTGGACTTTACGTGGCTGACAAGTCTCTTTAACGGACGTGTCTCGTTGTATGAAAGGACTGGAGTCCATGCTTAACTTTCCTACTGACCTATGTCTTACCTGGATGTCATAATCGTCGTCCTCTCTACGATATGTGGTCTTTGTGACTTTTTCTTCTCGGTGGGATTCGGCAATTCGTTTGGTTGACTGCCTTGCTACAGTCTTTACGTCAGTGTCTCCGGAACTCTTCCGGAAATCCCCAAACTTAGTAATATCGATTTTACGGACATCTTTAGATTTGACTTTTGCATCAAATTCGTCGTCTTCAAATTCATTGAGGCTGGTCTTCGATTCGAGATTCTCTCTTTCTTGTCGTCGTCTTTCTTCTTCCCTTTCTCTTTTGATTTCTTCCATTTCACGGCGATTCCTATCTTCTCTTTCTCGTCTTTGTCGTTCATCTTCCGACTCTGTCCCATGGAATAATGATGCTTCAATCTTGCCGACATGTGGGCGTTCAGGCTCATCCTGTATGAAAATTAAAAATTATCTATCTCCGTAAATTTCCCAGAAACTCCGTTAATCACGCATACCGCACAAAACAACTAGAACATTATAGAGGACGTACCTCTTCCTGGAAATCTTCATGTCTATCGGTTTTTAAGACAACCTTCTTAGGCACCAACAGTTCCTTTTTAGAATCAGTCCTCTGGATTTTCTTGATCTGTTCATAACGGCTTTTTTCACTTCTTTGGGTTCCGGGCGAACCAGCTGGTTCACTCTTATCAGCTTTCTTACGGGCTGCAAAAGAATAATAAAAGTCAGTTACGCGAGTCAGTGAAAAGTTCGAATAATCTAGCTTAAACAGTCATCTGGAAGATTTTCTTCATCATAAGGTGACTCATAATGCATGTCATAATTAAATTTGAGGGGAGTGGGGAAGGGGTGGTGTGGAGGGTTCTCCCGTGGGTCCCTACTATGAATATGCATATGATCTTTTCTTGTCTCTGTAATTTTTGTAACTTTTTCTTTATGAAATAATTTAGACATGAACTACCTCAAGGAGAAGGACTTACTCTCAAAGACTGAGGTGTTGATTTTTCCAGGCTGAAAATGGCCGACTTTTTCCCAGCGTGCTTCTTCTTCTGTCATACGGTGCACTTCATCTACATCAACATGAGGTTTCCTGCTATCGTAGTTGTCTTCGTCATCACTCTTGGATGTAGTTTGCCCCTCTGCATCATCCCAGAGTTGCTGTTTCAACAACGTAAACAAAACTTATTATAGCTGTCTGAAATAACTATTATAAGCAGGCCTTCCGTATTGTACTTGACATTTTCTCTGATTTAATGAGTCATATTGCTGATATTTTAGCCCCATCTTAGTCTATTCTCTGTTTTCACGTTACGTTTTGTCTGTACCATCAACATGGCCGTCACTGATGATGCGTTTGTCAATATCAATGTGTTTTCGCGACAATTTTCAAGAAATGAAGTAGGACATTGGTAATGAAGTAGGAATGTGGAGTAAAATAGGGAAAAGCAGTAGCACGCGCCCATAGAACAAGGTTTTTTGCAGTTCTGGATACGTATGGCATGAGGATACATACCCCCGGGGCAGTCTAGAGTCCCTGTGACCCCACTCCCATTGAGCACTACATGTATTACGGGGGGGGGGGGAATAATGATCTGTTGAGGTAAATTTGCCTGGTGTCCCCCTTCCTTCCACCTCAGGCAGAAACCCCAGCGCCCTTGCCCAAATACTATTCCAAAGAAAAAATGTGAATATCTATTTAGGAATCAAACTAAGGTGAGTAAATTACCATTGGAGCACTCTCTACCTCAGTGGTTTCATCGGCATAACTAGAATGAAAGACGAAAAATGACGCACATTAATGGTAAATAATATATACCCACGCAAGAATTAAGAAATTATCATCTAATCTAATCTAATTTTTTGACAATTTAATGCACTGTTTTGTCTGTCCTACTTAATACGACTAGTGTCTGTTTTGAAAATGGTGTTGATTGAATTTTCAATTTTCATTCTTTCTATTTTTTCTTCTTTCTTTGTTTCTCTCTTTCTTTCCTTTTTTCTTTTTGTCTCTCTCTTCTCTTGCTCTTTCATTTCATTTCTTTTCTTTGCTTTAATTTATCTTTCTTTGCCAAGGAAACCGAGTCCAAGAAAACTTTTGTTTCATCTAGGTGACTCACGAACTCCTCACTCTACGAGGGAAAGCACGATTTCCCCCTGGAGGAAAGTGTTAGCAAAGAATTATGCACCTAGGGGATGGGCCAACCCGTGGGAAATTGATATAGGATCTTGCTCCTTGGGTCGGTCATATGACAAGTACGTTCTCCCCTAGAGGAGGGAAATTTAACACTTGATAGAACAAGAGAGACTGAAAGGGAGGGGAAATTTGACATACGTTAGAGTACTGGGGGAAGGGAAATTGACTCTGCCATCTCTAGAAATGTCAATTCCCCCTGGGTCTGCCCCCACAGACACACACACACCCTGGGGCTAAACATTGATAGGTGCATTAACAGCTGTTAAACTCTTCAAAAGTTCTTTGAGTAAATTAATAATTAAATGGGTTCCTCTATTACAAACTTCGTGTTTTCGTTTCAAGAAATGACTCGTCCAAAATCTATACAAAATTCGCAAAGTTTATTCATCAGGAGAGGAAAACCTTTTTCGAGATACCGTTACATAATATGAAAATGACGTGACATAATCATATCAAAAGCATGCTACAGCGTTACACATTTCTGTCAAAAAATGGATTTTTTTAAAGTTCTCTTTACCGTTCTCACTGTTTGTGCGGTTCATGTAAATTTTCCTAGCGAAATAAAAGACCCCAGGGCTTGTTTTGGTTTTGTGAGAGTAAAAACATTGCCGACTGCGTCCATTGAAAGCACTCTTTAAGTTATTGAAAACAAATTATGACGCCAAACATTCATACAACAACATAATCAAGACCATCGTACGAATGAAGTTGGACATCATCATGCATATTCTTTCTGAACCCAGTCTATTAGGAAATGAAAACAAAGGAGAAATCGCTTGTTTGGACAATTATCATATTTCGTATATATTGGGCATAATTATGTAGAATTTGAACTTGAATTTTTGAATAGCAATGGGGATTATATTTGTGTACATTCAGCATACCTACGTTTTGAAGGGAGAATATTATATTGAAAAGTTAGAAAATTCTCTTATTTATGTTTTTAGGAAGCGGTTTTGTAAGACTAGAGCCAAGAGGTCACTTCTCATCACTTTATAATGATCGAGGGGACGCCGGACTTGGCTGTCATTTCAGTTAACTAAAAGAGTAAATACGCTTGGTTGGTTTCGAATTCCAAGCGAAGTGACTTTTGAGAAGACGCGAAGATAGTAGTCGAATTCAGTTCAAAATACCCTGCTGAAAATTGATGCCGTCGCAAATTAGATTAGCACTTTTGGTTGCTACGTAAACTATCGTCATTACTGCTACTAGAGTTCGCACAGCAATGAACAAAAAATAAATTAAAACCCAGACCGTATGATCGAGTAAACGGAAATCTAAATAGATTTACTTCGGTGACGAGAAATTAGTGGTCACAGACAGACAATCTGTGGCGGAATATTATTGACAACATGATGTGCTGCAGAAACTATCGTCATGGAAAACTATAAGTGCACCATCTGTTGTCATTAAATGACTGAATTTAAAGGGACTAATACATTATAATACTCGAGCACATATTCAGTTCTTCGACAAAGAATTTAGTCTTTCCTATTCCTTAAAAAGACAATAATCTCAATCTAGAGCATTCAGTTATTCTTAATCGGCAAAATTATATCTAAATATGATTGAATATGGAATAAATCAAATGTTCGGTGAAGTGTTTTTCGTACCTTTGATCTTCCTCGACTGGTACCTTGTAGTCGAATCGTTGTTCACCACGGAAAACTTTCGTAGTCTCATCAGTGGTATTATTATTATTCAAAACCTTTCGCATATTCTTCGGTTCGTAAGTCTGTTCATCTTTGCCCACTTCATGGAACTTGGTCTTCAGTTTGCCGGGCTGGAACTGGCCAGCACGCTCCCATTTGAGCTCATCATCGTTAAGTTTGTGATATTCATCGATGTCAACTAGTGGAGTCCTAGTTTCCTCTTTCTCGTCGTCGACATCCATGGTTCGGTAGTCTACTACTTCAGTGTTGGGCTAAATTAAAACAGCAGGGAAGTTATTACGGAGGATTATTTAATCTTCAAGACGATGCTAAGGCACATCAAAGCAAGCTGCCTTGCTTGCAATTGGGGGTGGAAATGATGAGCATGCGTGGTGATGCAAAATACTTTGTCACACATTCTCTCGAGCCCGTACTAACTAAAAACTTCTGAAAATTTAATTTCTAATTTCTTTCTTTTCTGTCTGCTAATGAGCCGAAGAGGGCGGATACGAGTGACAACCTTAATTAAAATGTTCTTCAAAAAGTGTAAATTACTACAATTCCTCAAGAGATTACAAACAACTCGAGATTAAAGTCAATACTGAGTACCAATCAAATCTACATAGCCTACCATGGAATCAGTATTAGCAGGAATTTCTCTCTTACTAATAGACAGTACTAGATACATCAAAAACTTCATTGAACTTTGCCAACGCTTGGTTTTTATTTAATGAGCGAGGGCCTCCACAATTATCATTTAACAAGCCCATACAGATTCACTCAGTATGGCATTTGAACTCATCCTACGTCACTTAAGATTAAAGCCGAGTAATTAGTAAGGAACAAGACTTATGTACAAATAGTTGTGATGGATGAAGAGGAGAAGCCGAAGTAGAAAGTTATGGTTCTTGGCTTTCCATTTGGATTCTGGTTGGATATTTCCAATTGCGATTTAACCCTCCACTTCTGTCATTCCAAGATTATCTATACCTTAAGCCTTCTACCTTCGATAAATATTGATGTTTCTGATCTGAATTACAACACAGAACAAGGATCTATGGTGAGTTATAATCTTATCCAAGTGATTCTGCTCTTTGAAGTTCCTCATTAAAACAAACAAAACTGCTGCAAGGAATCGTTAATACGAGAAAATAGTTTCCTAGCAGAGTTTCAAGGAATGTTAGAAAATTGACCTTCCTGTACTTTGATACTAAGTTTGGTATATTTAATGGCCCATCTAGGATTTTGAGTTTGGAGCTCACCACAGAAGCAAATGATGCGCGCGCATAAGACGCAAGCCACCAGGTTTCTTCAGGTCATTATTGGTGCCTTCCAAGAAGAGCGCAGAGGGTCTATTTCCTCAGAAATCCCGCTAAAAAAATAAGGCGAAAAATGTTTTCCAAAATTCCAAATTTGAAGAAAATGTTTTAGAAAATCTTCACCGAACTACTATTCATTTCGGACACAGAAGTCGTTTTCTGATACGAGTGACGTAACACTTAAAAAGCCTATGGTAAAACAGGATTCTCGGTGACAAAACCTAGATTTCCCATTTCATTTTCCCCATAAAACTTACGTCTGATTGAGCAGCTTCCCTCATCATGTCCTCATATCCGAACCCCTTAGGTTTCTCCTGAAGGTCACGGTTTTCAGGTCCGGGGCCCTCTCCTTCTGCATACGATTCCCACATCATCAGAAGAGAACGTCTTTTTTCACTGAGGTCTTCAATGTTGTCGGTTGAACCTGAACCACCAGCCCCTTCCTTTTCACTATGAGATACGTCTCGTCGACTTTGAACGTTTGCTTTCTTTTGGCTTTCGGCAATTCGTCTTTTCTTTTCTTCGATTTCTAGTCTCTTTCTTTGACGTTCATTATCGATATCTTCGTCTTGGAGTTGTTTTATTAAGTTGGGTGCTTGGCCGCCGGACTAAACAAAAAATATTGCATGACATCGTATTCGCATTTTTTCACATTTGTTTACCATCCTCGTCATTACCAGCAGCATTATTTCTACCACCATCATCAGCATCATCAGCAGCATTATCATCAGCACCACCATCAGCACCACCATCAGCACCACCATCAGCACCACCATCATCATCACCATCACAGCAGCATCTCTCACCACCATCATCATCATCAGAACCAAAATCATCATCATCATTCACTATCATCATTACCACCACTATAATCAGCACCATCATCACCATTATCAGCAGCACCAGCACCAGTAGCAGTAGCACCATCATTACCAACACCAACAGCATCACCCACCACCATCATCATCAGAACCAAAATCATTATCACCAGCATCATTATTCACTTACACCACCACCACCACCACCGGCATCAGCATCACTACCACCGCCAGTATCATCATCAGCAGCAGCAGCAGTACCATCATCATTAACATTATCATTTGCCATCATCATAATTATCAGCAGCATAATAATAATAATGGAATTGCTAGGCCGGGTTGTTCAGAGCAAGATCAGATATTCGTTGTCTACGTAATCAAATCTGGATTAGCACTAACCTAGCTTTAAAGAATTGAGCTCAGGCTGTTATTGCAATAACGAAATTTTAATAGGATATGCTTATAGCCTTACGTCCAAGAAACCAAAAACTTCAAGCAAATGAGACTTATATAGCTAATTCAATTAACGTTGTCACTGAAAAAAGCCTAAATCCTAAAGCTTTGAGAGCGGAATCATGAAATTTTGTTCACCATGACATTACAATAAGAAACTCACTGTATGCTTGCAAATTCTACAACTTGGACACATATTCCTTAATTTCTTAGATAGCCTACAGCGAAGTTTGTTAGTAAACAAAAGATAGTTGAAAGCCTTTAGCCTTTAAGCTTTTTTCAGCGACAACTTTAATTGAAATAGCTATATATACAACTATAAAAGGACAAGAGATCTTTTATTCACAATCACCGGCCTAGAAAATAAAGAACTAAAGGTCGAATCGAAAATTTGCATTCCCCATCAGCGGGGGTCAAAAAGTAAGATTTCTTTTCTTATTACAATTGAAGACCGAAAGGATCTGATATCTCTCATGTTTCTTATATAAAGGCACATTTTTCTATAATTTGCTGAGTCAGTTCATGCATATTTTCATCATGAGATTCCGTGTTCGTTATGTTTGATGCTACTAACAAACGATATCGTGCTGTCCAGCTAGAAATATCACATTGTGTATTACAATAAAAATACTTCCGAAGAAACATTTCGAAGAGATTTGTCACAGATAAATATAAAAAGTTTTGATCGCAATTAGAATTTCGTGCAAACTCTAAAACTTTGAAATGCTCAACCGCACTCTTAAGATTGATGTCCAGATACCAACCTTTTCGGAAGGAAAAGTTTGTCCTCTGAACCACAAAACAGCCGGTGAACTCATTGCAAAAGGATATGTAAGATTCTTACTGATTTAAACTATGCTTCTCAGGAATGATTGAGCGCGAATATCAGAAAAAAATTAGCAATCAACTATTATTTACATATGCTATGAAGTAAGTGAAAATTCCGGTGAAATATGAGATGTTAGTGCTACTTATCTGTAAAGTTTGTTCGACAATTTACAGGAACCAGAATATTATGCCTCATCACGAATGATTACGGATAGAGAAATAATTTTTCATGAATAATTCAATATTTTTACAGTTTGAACCAATCAGACGTAATAGTGAGTACTTCGCCAGAGTCAATTAAAAGAAAAAGAAAAAAAAAAAAACCCACCTGGACTGTCCCACCAGTAAGTCCCAACACAAGTGACGAAAAATTAAATGTAATGGTGTGTTTTTCTCGCGATCTTACTGGTTTAACGAATCGTTAAGTTTTTTTTCTTTGTTAAGACGTTTTGTTATCGAGTGATTTTCGCACTTAAAGAGTAAGCCTATTCTAAAACGAAATAAAAAGAAAAGAATAAAAAATAATTAGGGTACTGAATTATTAACGAATCTGTTCATTATATTTTTTCAATCGTCCGAATACATCCAAACACTTAAAACAATCTTCTAATTTCAATTCGATAAAAAAAAAAAAAACCAATTTAAATTAAAAAAGAAAATCAGCTGTCAATCTTTAGAGACTGAAAGACAACAATAACAACTAGAACTAAAGGGAAGGGAGGGTAGTAACGACAATATTAATGATGGCTGTGATGACGACGACGTAACGGTGTTGGCGATGATAGTGATGCCAATGATGATGATGGTGATCGTGATAGTCACTATTATGATGATGATAATGGTGATAGTGGTGGTGATGGTGATGGTGATGGTGATGGTGATGGTGATGGTGACAGATGCTGATGACGATGATTAAGGTGAAGATGATGATGGTGGTGGTGGTGATAGATGCTGATGACGATGATTAAGGTGAAGATGATGATGGTGGTGGTGGTGATAGATGCTGATGACGATGATTAAGGT
>WUAP02135128.1:18603-45879 GCA_015163945.2 Stichodactyla helianthus
GAAGATGATGATGGTGGTGGTAATGAGCTAGGAGGATGGTGATGAAAATATAGTGATGTATAGTGATGTGATCAAGGTAAGTTAATAATAATCATAATAATCAAAATCATGGTCTAAATAAGATTCAAGCGTAGTTGCCAAATGCACTATACAAGAATTTTTACTACTTACATCCATAGTGCTATCCCTTGATACTGGAGAAGGAGTGTCTGTACGGAAGTCTATCATTGGTGCCCCAGGTGCGTCAGATTCAATATCATGGAATATGGCTGGTGGCAGTTCATCTCTTCCTTTTTTGAAAGATCCTACACGACCAAGAGCATTGGTACGTCTTAGCGAATCCATGTAGCCGTCAGTGGTATCTTGAGCAGTCTCAGGTTCGGATGCCTTCTTACCCGAGTCCACATTATCCATTTCCCATTTCAAAAGATCCGAGTTAGAGGTAGATTTGAAGGAATACTTATCATCATATGATCCCCTTTCAAGAGTCAGTTCCTTTGGTTTAGATTTTGATGAATCACTATCTTTTTTGTCATCCTCAAGTGTAGTGCGCTTGGTGGATGTAGAGGTTTCTTTTACGGCGAAGACGGTATCCTGGGGTTCGTCTCGACCAAGATCACTGGAAAAAAGGCTTTGGACAGATTTGGACTCTACCACCTTAACCTCCGTTTCCTTGATAACGCTTCTTTTACTTTCAGCACCACCACTGCCTGGATATTCAGACCCGGTCTGAGACCACACGATTGGCTCATCCATTAAAGATCCTGAGGTATTCCTTGTCTCATTGGTTCTTGAGCTTGATTGCCGTTCTTTCTCATTCCAGTCAAAAGTTGCTTCCTTATTGTCGACATCATCGCCTTCTTTCTTGGTTTCCGTAGCAGACTTCTTGACTGTAAATGTGATGTCGCTTGCATCATCCTGACTGAAGTAGCTGTAACTCGAACCTGAGAACGCGTGTGGTTCTGATTCACTCTTCGAGTCTTCCGTTTTCTTTATTGCAGACCCACGTAACTCCAGCTTGACACCCGCGCTTTTCACTGATGTAGATTTCGGTTTATCCTCATCCTCGGGACTTTTCTTAGAGATTAATTCTTCGGCATCTTTTCGGCGTCTGATTCGTTCCTCACGATTTCTGTGTCTACGGTGTGCCTCTTGCATTCTTTCGCCGAGCATCGTATCCTCTGAGGCTGGAGAACTGTGAGTTTCGGTGGTGACAGTTCTAGTGATGGTGACTTCACTGCCTTCGGTCTTGTCTTCAGAAGAACCCTTGAACAGCCTAGCTCTTCTCTCCTCCATGTCTTTCAGCCTTCTGTCGAGCGATAGGGTTCTTTCTTTTGAATCTTCTCTAACCTTTTTCGAATCAGGGTCTTCATCACTGCGGCGTCGTCTTTCATAAGACCTCTTTGTTGTTTCACTCATAACGACTTCCTCAGAATCCCTTTCGAGCTTTGATCTGTCACTATCAAACTTGGAGTTCATTGCTCCTCCGGCCTTTTGGATATCTTCATCAGCAAACTCACCATATTTGCTGAATCCTGAAGGCTTCGACTCTGTCTTGATTTCTTCTTTCACAGTGAATTTGTATTTAGTTTCCATACCTTCTCCCGATACGTAATACGGAAGAGACTTGTCTCCATTTTGACCACTTGCTCGCAAGGAAAGATCAACCAGTACTGTATCTGGTGTCGAACCACGTTCCTTGTCCTCGTTGTTTTTCCTCGCTGAGTCGGTGGATCGAATCTTTGCTTTCCTTTCAGATCTTGTCATCTCTTCCCTGACTATGTCTTCGACTTTCTTGTCCTTGAAATCCAGAGGAACTTTTCTAACATAGCAACCCGTTACTGGGTCATACTCCATGGTTCTCGATCTCCTTGGTTCCATTGTGTCCTCTAGATTGTCTTCGTTGTCTGTCCGATCGTTAAAGTGATGATCAGAGGTTATTTGATCAAAGGCTCTGCCCTGCGGCGAGTGAATAAGAACCTCTGTTCTAACGTGATGGGCTGGATGTGTAGAGTTGAGTAACTTTTCTTCGCGGAGCAGACGCTCTGCCTCTTTTCTGATGTAATCTCCCTTCTGCCTTTCCAAGCGAATTTCTTCCTCAAGCAACCGCCTAAGTTCCTCCTCGTGGGCTTGTTCCTCTCTCAGCTGTCTTTCAGCGTCTCTTTTAATGGCCTCAAGTTCTTCTCCTTCTTCTACGAGACGTTTCTCAGCCTCTTCTCTGATGTTACGTTCTTTTTCTCTGAAAAGATCAAGTCTTTCCTGTGCTTCTTGTTTTATTTTTTGTTCGCGAAGTTTGATTTCTCTGAGCCGGAGTTCGCCCTCTTTTCGTATCTCTTCCTCTCGCTTGATCTGGAAGTTCGATAGCTTCTCTTCTGTGGAATATAAAAACTTATATAAGAAATTGAATGCGATACCAATGAACTAAAAACGACTGGTATAGTCCGTATGAAGACACATCAGATATTGAACTGCACCTTTCTTTGAATCTCAAATACCGAAACAACTTATACAATTGCACTAACCAATGCAGGGTCGTAACATTTTATTCCCTTTGCCTTATTATTCAATAAAATGAAGTCCAATTCTTTGCTTTAGTCATTTCCATATCAATACATCGCCAGGAGTCTGGCGATGTCAAGAAAAGAATAATTCATTAGAAGAGTCAGTCAAGTTGTCTGAAATAGAACAAGGTTGAAAATGACAAGTATTCCAAAGCCCAATGACCATGGAAATAAAAAATTTTAACTTGCTAAAAGTTCCAAAGTTTTACGATTCCCAGAATACACCATTAAAATAACGTTGCCAGTACTGTAACGCATTCTCGTGAAAGAGTTGCCAGAATCCCTACCTTCTCCAGGCCTAATAATATTATTTTGAAAACAACTTCATGTCTCTTAATAACTCATATTTTCGAGCTTTATACTAGTACAATACCTGTTTATGATTTGACAATAGATAAACAGGAAGAAGGGAATTGGATACACTGTAGCGTGGTGTTTGCACTGCTTAAAAGCCTTGCGCATTCATAATTTATTGCCAGTATTAAATAGTCAATCCATATAGAAAATCCCTAACTCTTTTTCCTCATTTAACTCCGCATTACTTAACGCCGAGGTCACAGACTTTCACCATAGAGGCATTACATGAAACATTGTGTAGTATTGATGGATGTGTTACCAGTCGTAGCGTATTTTGGCGAGCTCGCAGAACGCAGGACAGACAAGGAAAAATATTCAGCCATATTTCCCAACTTTTCGCGTAATGAATCGTTTATTATACGAAAAACAAAATAAGCGGTTGGGAAAGAAAATCCCGTGGACAGGCTGCGCGCGCACCTGTGTAATAACCTCTAGCATTCGTACTCCAACCCGTATTTATACTCGAAAAGCGCGCATCGTGTACTAAATTAAGTAAAGATATAGCTGATAAATCATCTCAAATAACGTTCGCGCAAAATTCACAAAACTTGTTCTTCAACATAAGCCATGCGCCGGCGGTTTCGCTTGCTCTCAGCATAATATACATGGTATATTCGATCGTAAATACAATACCTTTTTATCAAGTATAGCCTTGATTCGAGCAGAACACTTGGTTTGTGCAGAAAGAATGATCGAAGTGGATTCTAGAAAGTCCTCGTTACGTGCGCGCTGTGCGTCAAACCGACAATGGAAAAGCCCCCTTTAGTCTCATTAGACTCTTCGATTTTAAAACAAATGTAAAGTAAGCTTAGCAAGTACGATGACTATAGAGTAAGGCACAGTGAATATGCCTGAAATATCGTACAGTAAGCAAGCTAAAAAGTCGATTTTTGAGAATTAATATTGAATATGAACAGTATATTTTAAAGCGTGCAATGAAAGATCACTTATTATCCTTCAGTAGTAATTCTTAGAATTTCGATAGAACTTATTATATTTAGTTATAAGTTTTTTCATAGTAGATTTAATTAACGTTTACATCAATAGTCATTTGTAAATAGTTACATAATAACCTTTTTTTGAGGAGTATCTATTAAAAATTATTATTATTATTATTATTATTATTATTATATATACTTTCTCTTAGCTTGTTGATCTTAAGATGGAGAATGAGACTTTTCCTCTTATCCAAATTATCGTTTTAGCGTAATCTTCACCTTTCTTGATGGATATAAGTTCTGCTAGTCGACTGTGATATCTCGTACATTCATTTATCATTAAGAAATAAATTATTATTATATTAAAAAATATATATTATTATTATTATTATTATTATTATTATTATTATTATTATTATTATTATTAGTGAAAGTTACAAAGCATGTGTCTGAAATGTTCAGTGTACTTTATTTAAACTAGGAAATCGATTTCGAGTATTCTAAGTGCAGAATAACTAAGCTAAATCTGTTCTTAATCGTTACGAAGACTCGATATCTGTTTTTCATGAGTTTTCTTGATAGGAAACAAAGCTGAATTTGGATGTTCCTGATGTCTAATTCCATTTAAATTTTCCATAGTTGTGTATTTCTTGTCGAAGACGTTATTTGATCATTCATTTTATCTACAAAGTTTATGGAAACAGCTACGTTACACACAAATAATTAATGAGAGTCATGAAGCTGGTTTCAGCTGCTATGCAAATTGCAGCACTTCAAAAGCTGGAAGGAAGGAGAATTAGAAAAGATAAAAGAAGATATAGTCATGACCTTTCTTTTCTTTCTTTCCTTACTACAGAATACGGTGGATTAATTTTCATTACCATATTTTATAGTTCTTAATATTTCTTTTGATTTCTCAAAATCAAACTCACATTTTAAGGTTGAACTTGTGAGAATTCTTCAGGATGTGCTTGACTGAGTCGTCTATGAGCTAACGACTCATCTGAGTTGAAAATTCATTGGATGACGAGGGAATTCTACGTTGAATTTCACGAGAAAAACGATATCGAAAAGACTAAGATTGTAAGACTTTATTGTTGGTCTGTTTTTCGAGGTCTTTTTTCTTCAGCGCCTGTACGTGTGAGCGGGCTACCTGTGTAACGTATAATTCAGCTTATCACTCCCTGCTTTTCAGTGTTGAATTCCACGTTAAATTCCCTCTCCTCGATAGCTCATCAGTGCTCGAGTTTCAGATGAGCTATGCGATTCATTTTCAAATTTTATAGTTCATAGGTCTTATTATTTCTTTTAATTTTTCAAATTCAAACTTACAGGTTGAGCTTGTAAGGATTCTCCAGGGATGTGCGCGAATCGTCTACGATTCGACGACTTATTTAAGTCGAAACGTCGTGTGATTGCATTTTTGATTAATCAATTTCCTAACAGCCGTTCACACTGAACTTCCTATGAGTTAATATTGTGCATAAATTTAAAATTAAAAACTATCTACGTTCAACTTATGATTTAGCCAATCATTGAGCTAGAATCAAAGTATCTTGGGCATTAGACAACCTAAGGATTCATCAGTCTATTTTAAGAACGGCTGTATTGAAAACAAGAAAACAACAAAGGATAATAGGCAAAGTCCAAGACCAAGGTGCATTATGGATGACTAAGGTATCTCGCTAAGCCGGATCAGGGTACCGTAGTTCACTCTCAATATAAGATCTGCTGACCTATATATCAACATTCGAAATCGCGAAAGAAATTGCAAACAAGCCGAGCATATTTAAAGTAAATATGATATTGAGTTTCGCGGAATAACAGTAGCCTGCGTCGGCTGATGCTGGTTTCCTTTTCTTTCTTGCTCGTCATACCAAAAACATGGAGAGAGGAAAAAAAAAATGACGTTGTAAAGCTAGGCAAAAAGTATGTGTAAGGTAATTTTTTGGCGCGAAAATTAAATGCCATTCAAAATCTGACTGACAGGTTAGAATCAAAACAATTTTTGAAAAAATGCCCAGATTGGGTAATCAAAAAGAGGAACTCAAATATTTACACCCCGTCTCTTGAGTTTAGCCCTCGAGGCGGAGTCCATCTAGTGAATACACATTAAGTATATCTGATAAAAAAAAGGAAAAGAAAGAGACAGCTAGGACTAATTTCGCCCATTGCACTTGCTCATCCTTGAAAAAATTTTCTGAACTCCTATTAATATAGTCAGTTAATATCAAGGCCAGATAAATCCGAGATTATTCATAATGCCCTAAATTAGCATCAACTTTAGTGTTTTAGTGCTTTTTTGACCACTATATATCTTTGATATATAACGATTAGCGGCTTTTTTTTTGAGTCGTATGATTAAAATTGAGCACGGTAGATTATTCCATTTTTTTTTTAGAAAAACGCTCCTAAGGTGCTATTGCCGTTCATAATTATTTATGAACAGCATTATATATTAAGGACGACAGTCCAATCTATTTGCCTTGTAAAATTAAATAAATAATTCCACTACTTTTTAAATGTTGTCTCGTACTGGTCACTATCAAAACACTTAAACCTCTAAACCCTTTCATTTTATTCTCTCCTTTATTCCACCTTTTCTTTTCTTTTCTTTTCTTCCTTTCCTTTCCTTTCCTTTCCTTTCCTTTCCTTTCCTTTCCATTTCCCCCCTTTTTTCCCTTCTTTCTTTTCTTTCTTTCTTTCAATTTTCTTTTCTAAACAAGATATCAATGTTTAAAGAGCCTCTTCATTAACCGATTTCTTAAAGCCTTTTCTATGGTGCCGTTATTTTGTCATAATAGAACTGTTATACAAGCGAATGATTTGTGCTATACGCCATAGGTGTTCATTTGCCAATAAGAGAAACATTAAATTTCACCCGCCTGTATCCTAGATAACGTTTTGTGGCCGCCTTTGTTTATGTTTTGACTCAAGAACAGGTTTAAATTAAACAAATGTTATATTCGTTGAACGTGTGGTTCATCTTCTAAGACTTCATGCTGTTGATTCTTCTTGAGAGTTCAATGCAAGCAACAATGATAACATGGCTTGACTTTCTACATAATATATATATGAGCATATGCATCGAAAACAACATGTATCATGACTATAGGGTAATGCTTATAAACAATTACTTATTATTGGAAAATTAGTTTTAAGCATTTGCGTATCTGATATCATTTTGGTAATTTGGCCGCACTCAGATGTTCCGTTAAAACCGCAGTTAACTCTGTGGTAAAACAAAAAATCTCGCGCAAATAGAGATTACAGCAGCTTAAAAGAAAGAATACAAGTTTGGCCAGTTGAATCAAAACAATGATAATCAGTGATGTGCTGCAATTACAGCTGTGATCTAACACTTAGTTTTTGTCATCCATGGGAAAGGTTTTTTTCTTTGGAGGCCTACCTGTAATAAGATTATACTGTCGCTTTTTCAAAGGTATACATCGTCGCTCATAGCTACTCCACTGCCGGAGAAGATGATGAAAACAGGCGATGCAAACTAGCGCTCTTCCCTGATCATCGAAAACAGTGTCTCTCCCACGAATTTCAGCAAGAATTGGAAAGAAGGGACTCTTGTCTTGCTCCGTAACGTGCAGCCATTTATCGAAACCATTAGTTGAGTTATTGCAGAAAGTACAAAGTTTAACTGATTTGGAGAGTTGGTCAGTATTTTGTTCAAGTAAATTGAAATCCAAAGACGCCATAATAAGCGATTCCTGAATAACCACTCCGAAAAAAAGTTGGCGATCAAAATATTCGGTGAGGTCTTCTATGTTTGCCCAGAACGGAAATGCTATAAAACACGTTGAACAAGATGTTTGGTTAATGCTTGGCGCCTTTCAGAGAATCAAATGGAACCTCTTGAAACTGTGAATAATTGGTTTATATTTTCAAAGCTGTTGTATATATGAACATCGTATAGTTAACTTAGTTTGGGACCGGGAGTATAATGTATGCACGTTTACGTGGTTTAGTAATCAGTTCTTGTCGGAGATCAAGAGCATTATTGTTGGATAGTTCAATAAGAATCAATGTTGTGATGTTCTGACTGGCTTCTCATTGGACGAGAAACAAAATATGGATTAACATTAATGTAAACACAAACAGTTTCTTCTTTCGTTTTGTTTTTAATGCAACGTCCTTCAGCTTAATATTTTAACTTTAGTTTATCAAAAATTATAGACAAGATTTTGAGCAAATAGACTAAAATTGGTGGTGTAAAACGGATCGGGAAAGAGGACTGGAGGTGTCATTTTACTGAGACTACGACCGTTACTTTGGCAACCAAAACAGTAGGAATAACTGTCACAGATGAATATGGAGACAGACTTGTCAAGCTCTACATTTACGCGGTGAATTATAAGCCAAATTCCACAGAAACCAAAGATGAGTTTACGATGAACTGATCTCCCAGTGAGCTGCACGATACCCGTCTTTTCCACTGGTCGAAAACTATGGGCTACTGATTTGACTCTTGAAAAAAAAAACTAGTTGAATTTAGAAATTGAAGAGGTAACTAAAGTTTTTCATCAGTAATCTTTGAGGCTTATCAGATATATACATATGAAATGTATGCCAAATAAATAATGATAAAAGGCATCACTTCATCCTTCTTGGATTCTATCCATCCTAAAACATTGCGTTAAATGTAACACGATATTTTTGGTATCATACGCCAAGCAGCGTATATGATATATTTGATTACAGTCTTATAGCTGTGAAGGTCCAATTTCAGTATTCCAAAGCCTTATTGGATGAATACAATAATATATTTTTCTATTTATAACGCTACTGTATTTTCGCAACATACCTAAAGTTATGTAGTAACCAGAAAAAACTCGCTAACTGATTTTCGGGAGATCATAATTTGTGCGCAACTTGTGCGCAGCGTTCACAAAGCTAAGTTCTGCGGATAAAATATCCGACTACTAAGTCAGTCACTCAATCACTATGCAAATTATTTCGCAAATTCAGTCCGGGTTAATCGGATTTCATTGTGAAAACTGTTATAAAAAATTAAGCTTTTTAAATGCGGAAATAACTGACTTATGCAATTTAGGAATGTCAGCATAAATGCTTCACTAGGAATAACTTAAATCTAAGAGTCCTAAGTTAAGGAAAATCAGCTGATACCATTCTGCCATGCCACACGATAATTTGAAAATTAGGTCTGGCGTGGGATCATTAAAAATGCTCCACTAGACATATGACAAATTATGGAACACTTTCTAAATAACACGAAACAAGTTCAAACAAAGCACAGTAAAATTTAATTAAGAACCACACGCCAAAAGTTACGCTCTTAAATAAAAATATCAACTTTCAATAAATTGCATTTAGCGATAGCAATTGCTTGTTAATTGGCATTAGTGACTAGCAATTAAAACGCGTTGTACAATATTCTCTTGAGATTTAAGTTAGATTAGCGTTGCTGTCAGAAATAAGATTTATGGTCACGATATAAGAGCTAGCGAAGCCATCACAAAGCTAAGATTTATAGAGTTTTTCTAAATCGTGAAATAAACTCTTAAAGAGATAACTCACTTCTGAGCTGTCAACACGTTCTTCTGGATGTGTGAAGATTCGAGTTTAAGAGAGTGTTAATAACTTTTTCATTTCAAATTTCTGTTAACATAGGTAGGAGGTTGGAGAAATATAAGTAAACAATTGATGGCTCAGAGTTACTGCCAAAAGAAATTTTTACCTCTTCAACCAAGGTTTTGGACTGCTTTCTTGGTCACATACAGGGGTCTATTGAGATTGATGGTAGTTGGATAGACCAGAGGTACTGTACACAGAAGCCAGAACAATCAGCCTTGATAGTCTATTTCAAAAAGCAGTAAATTAAGGTGGCTTTTGGCCTGAAGTCAATCAGTCACATAAGGAATGGCTTTGCTTCAAAGATCATGCTCAATATAATTAGAAATTCTGGAATGTTCTAATAAGGAATGAAAAATATTTAATCATCATCAAATCAGTTATCTTATTAGTCATAGTTTATGTATTATGGAAAACTTAAGTTACCTAAGGAAAATATTAAGGGACCAGTCATTAATTAGAGGAGACTGGTGCAAATAAGGGGGATAAGCATTTTTTAGGCTCCATAAAAGAGGGGGCTAAGAGAGACAATGGGAAATTTAGGGGGAGGGGTCATCAAAATTCATGCAAGTAGAATTCAAAATACAACAGCCCCCTCTCAAAATAATGACCAGTCTCTAAGGAAGATTATGGACACATATCTAGTAAGGGATCTGGTTGCTCAACTTTTATAGGAATTAAAATGCTGATTTGTAACATAGACCAAAAATATACAGCACATTGCATTAATTATTGTACAAAAACTTATTGAATAAAAAATTTCATTTTGATATATTAAAACTTCATCTTGAGGATTAATCAACTAGTAGTCCACTAGAGCAATCAATTCAATTAATATTATACACTATGTTATATCAAATTATGTGTGTATATTATAAATTCACTCCAGCTGAAGGTTTCTAAATGAAATGATTACAGCATATTTTTATGACTTGCAATACCTATAACACTAATAACACTTAACATTTCTATTTTTTGTCATATCTTTTTATCACTATATTGTTTTAGTGAATGGATGCAACATCTTTGAAAGGTATAGCTCTGTGCTGAGAAGTATATGATTGTGAAGAACTCAGCTACTTGGGCAACTCAACTCTGCTTTAATAATGCCTTCTGTTTACAGGAGTTTCCATCTAAAATTTGTTCTCTCTTGCTCACTGAACTCTCTCCTCTCCTCACACCTTCCCCCCCCCCCCCCCCCCCCCCCCCCCCCCCCCCCCCCCCCCCCCCCCCACACATTAACATGTGTGATGTCACTAATATCTTCACAGTGGGCCAAACATCATATGAGAGGGCATGGTCTGATTATGTTAAGAAGTGTCCAAAACAAGTTGGTCACCTACAAGAGATTGATTGACAACTACTAAAAGAAAGAGTCAAGTAGTCACCTCTGAGTTAAGATAATGGGCGGATGACATGACCAGAAACAGTATTTCAAACAAATGGGAATGAACTTAAGGAAATACTGAAAAAGAATGGCTCCATTGGTAATGAAATACAAAAATTACTGATCACAAGAGATGTGTTTGTCATAAGAGATGTAATGATATGTTTTGGTACAGCAAACCTCCTATGGGTTCCCTGGGGAGTTGGTGTGCAAGTTGTCAGACATGCATTTTTGATGTACAACTGGCTGTGGCATAACTCAGATTATTCTTTAGTTTTATCTCACCAGATTGTCTTACTCTGCTAATGCTACAACTAGAGATAGACTATAGTGACCACATTCTTAGGAGAAATATAAAGAGGACAAGGACAGCAGAGCAATTCTGAAAGTAGGGTTTAGCTTGAAAGTAGGTGAGGCTAGATTTGTAAATCCTTAGCACTTTATAATAGAACACATGTTGTTCCCATAAAAAGTGTGGGGGACTTCAGCCCTCCCGGCCCCCCTCTTTTTGCTGTCCCTGGAAAACACTTAAGAGTAAGAGTTAATAAGTAAGAGTTAATTACCAAGAATGGAGGCAATAAGCCATATAAAGCTTTATAGGCTTATTGCCGATGTTCGAGGTAATTAACTGTCTTATTTCATACTTGAGAAGATTTTCACAACACAGCAATTCTCAAGGGAAAAGAGTGCGATATTACTTACTTAATCATACATTAATTGTCTTTTTCAACAATAAGAGCATGCGTAAACGATAATTACGTCAGAGTGCATGCTTTGACTCATCCCACACGGAGGAGGGGATGCAAAGAGATCACCTGATGGCTCTTGGGCTTGCAAACTTTCAAGCCCGGAGGGCAGGGTTAACAATAAGACGAGGTCTCTCCAAGAGACTGCTAAATAAGTGGTCTTTTGTTAGGACGTGCTTCACAATCCTGTTTCAGATACGTTGAGTTTGTAATGGGGAATAAATTCCTCATTACAAATTTAAGTGCAATATCTGGATATTGCCCTCAATTCAAGGGCAATATCTGGTTATTGCCCTTGAATTGAGGGCAGTATCTAGATATTGCCCTCATTAACAAATTCATAGGGCTTTATGCAATATAAAGCCCTGTGAATAACAAAAAAAAAAAACGTGTTAGGTATGAAATAATTTCATCTATAGCCAAAGTAAAAAAAAATTTCAAAGAAATTTCATAGCAGTAAAAGTTCCTAAAAAGTCCTAACAAAACTTATAGGACAAGGTTGGCACAGTGTTTAGGTCTATGTTGTGTACTTAGCCTTGTTGCCATGCACAAGCCTCTAATAACCATAAATATTAAGAAAGGCCTATAATACATCATTGTAGCCTTTAAACATTACTGAACATACTGTCTCTTAAATCTTAAAAAGAATTTGAGTAATGTTTCTGTTGTTTCTAAATCAGAGGATAAATTGTGCAATGAAATGATGCATTCATCATTTCCAAGCTGACATGAATTCCCAAAAACTTGTTATGGACTGAGACTTTCTAAATATAACATGCTATTGGATAAAATTGAGACAATTCTGTGCTCGTATTTGTGCATGTGAAAATATTTGAGTGCACACATGTCTAAGTACAAGCACATATATTTTTAAAGAATGAAGTTTATGCAAGTGCTAAATATTTATGAATAGTAGCCGCATGGAGCCAAATTAAAATTGTGACAAATTGTGAACTGTGAAACAAAACAAGTTAATCAAAATGTTTTGAATAATCTACCATGATATATTAAGTATTTCTATTTATTTAAAAAGACACAACAGAAATTCCTTTACCTTAACATGAACTATCTGGTAATTATATACTGTTTATAAATTTACTGTGCAGTATTCAGTATTTACGACACAACCATTCCTGAAATAGATGTGTATATATTCATGTATTTACATGCATTAATGAGAAACTTACTTAAGGTTATTTAGTTGGACTGAATTATCTTGTGTGATTATTTTACGTGCTACATATGTAGAGTTTAATATGAGTTAGTTTCTAAAGAATGATAGCATATTTTACCCTACGTTTGCCCCACGACAATTTCTATTAAAAGAATGTGGCACTTAATGCAACAATCAAATAATATCGAATGTTGCATAATTTCGCGGCACAAAAAATAGTGCAAAAAATATGGTAAAATGTTGGTGTAAAGGTTATAATTGTGGGTGCCAGACTCTCTCAGTAATCTGTATTTTTAAATAATTTGTTCATGTACAAGGACACCTTTATTTATGCTTGGTTATTTTCGAAAGTAGTATTCAACAAAGTGGGAGGCCACTGTAACTTGTAAGCGATAAAACTGGATGAAACCAGTCGCGCTAAATAAAATACATACAGTAATGCAGCGACGTTAATAAACAAAATGCCATCGATTATCATGAATCCACTGAAGTATAAGCAAGAATGGAATGATGGCGTGTCTACAAATCCATTCAACGCGATGCATTCATAGTTCATTAACTTTAATACAGCTCTAATCCCAACACCTCAAGACCAAGTCATAAAGTACAAGCGATGTAAAGTTTTTAAATAGACCCCAGTGCGGTTAACTCCCCCTAGAAAAGGTTACCTTACCTCAAAGATGCCAATTTCAACCCTCTTTTTATGCGAGCTTTGGTAGTTACGTCACGAAGTCTGCGATCGCTTCCAGAACGAGTCCATCTTGAAAAGACACAAAGAGCAAAGATTTGAAATATAAATGCGGTGCCGGAAACAACTAAGACAAATTCGTTAGCTTTCAGACACGTTGAGACAACGCATAGAATTGTACGTTATGACAGGATTTCATTTTGTAAGATAATATGCAATGGTTTATATTAACCTTGTGATGAATTTGATCCGTTATGAGAACGAAAGCCCCAAATTCTGGCAAATAATATTAAGTATTTCTCTAACTCATTCTAAGTTTTGGAACTAGTAAATAATTAACAAATGATTGATAAAATTATGAGTCTCAAATTTGAGATTCTATTTCCATTTCGGTATGTAATACTCACATTTTAAGAAATAGAAAGCAAATAATATCCAGTTTTGGGAGAATTTGGCGTTACAGGAATGCTCTGCGAACACTTTACAGGTAGATTACCTATTCTTGATACACGTTTGTTGACATTTGTCATGTCTATCCATGCATTAATTAAGTCTGCTCATTTGCATATCTTATTAGTCATCCAAGTTGAATATTTAGAAATGTATAAGTCTATTTCAGGATATTACTTTGGATTTTCATTTTACAATAAAAGGACAACAACATAAAGGGTAATCCTCTATAGCTTCGTTACATGGTAAAGAACTTTTTCTCTTAATATTGACATGTATGCAATCCAGCTTTACCACTTGGAGTAAAATATACTGAGTAACCGCCAAGAAAATGATATCCAAATTTTGTCGTCCATCAAGGCAGTAATGTTTTTACATGTTATGATATACTGAAATATTGGTTTTCAGATAGTATTCACTATTAGGGAGCGTTCATAATTTATCTAGTGGGGGGCTATGATGATTTTCTATTTTTTTATCTTTTTATTTTTGAAGACCCCCTGATGATCTAAGAATATTTTTTGTGACCTCCCCTCAAGAGATCTCAATTAATCAAGGAAAAAGTTCTTGGCCCCCCCTTTACTTGATTTTATTTATTGGGAAATTTTCATTAGCCTCCCCTAAATCATATAAGGGAAAAATAATGGCCCCCCTCAAAATCATCATAGCCCACTGCTAGATAAAGTATGAACGCTCCCTTAGTCTCTTGCACGCCAAAGTATTAGCAAAACCAACATTAGTCGGATAACTGAAAACAAAATATTCCCGAGGCTTTCTTTCCGTTTTTTATTATTTTTTTTTCTTTCCCTTTTATTTACTTTTCCTTTTTATTTATGAGCTAAAATGAATTATTGCGCGCAAGGGTTAGATAATTATGGAAAGGTCTCGCATTTTGATAAACAGTTTAGTGCGCGCAACCATGCTGTGGAAGAACTGGTACATCATATGAAAAATGTCCGTGTTCAGTCTGCGCAACAATGAAAATTTCAAGGGAAAAGCCGCCGTAATGATTATTTCGAGGGGCAGAAAAGTTATCTGCTCCATTATAGAAATTTTATTGCTAACATTTCAGTTTTTCATGTAGTATCAAGTAGTAACGCAAAAATAGCGAGAAAGACCCTGTGTGGCATCCCAGCCTTTCATACGAACTACCCAAAAAAAGTTGTTTCATGCGCAAATAAAAACAAAACATCAATTCCTGCCTGAAGAACCTTAAAGCCTGTTCCTTTTTTATGGGCATGGGGTGGGGATGGGGATCTAGGGGGGAGGGGTCTGGTGGTTTTTGGGGACCCCAAAAAATTGGGTCCAAGTGAGGGATCAACCAAAATTTTGGTCATATTGGAGGCTCATACCAAAAATACACACCTATTTCAAAAATCGTTGTCGCAGCTGAAGACAACAGTCAACACTCCAAGACTGCAAAGGATTTCGGTAACCTTTTTCAAAATTAATTAATCTAAAGCATATTTTGGTTGCATGCATTTGTGACATATATTTCTGGCAAGCTGCAGTGGTAATTCAGGTGTTGAACCGAATATTTTGGAAAATACCAGTAATGAAAAGATGATTTATGAGAAAATTGCGGCCGAAATTCCTTGCGGCCTTGGATGTGGACTGTTGCTTCGGCTGCGACAACGATTTTGAAATAGGTGTATAATTTACATAATAAAACCAAGAAGAAACTGCTACGGTAATGAAATTGAGGCTTTGGCAAGTACAGGACTCATTCAACCATACCTTGGGAAAGGCCTATTCTTTTTGAGCTAAGTCAGTTAAATACCCAATCAGACCTCACTCAAGGCAAAAGTGTTTACTTAAGCTATTGTATGATAGTCACTGACTTACCTAAAAAAGAATTCGTAATGACTTGTACGAACCGCTCCATTTATTATTACCTAAAGATGAAGCGATGACGCTTCGAAACGTCGTAATCTCAATTTTTCTATTAAATAGTATTCCAAGATGTTTATTTATTCAATATAAGAAAACATTTGCAGACAGTGAATCAACATTTGAATGCTGATTGACATTTGCTACCAATCCATTCAGTGCAAACTCTTTCTGCTTTTGATTCCCCTTTTGCGCAAATCAGTAATAAATTAAGTGAAATGATTTGACGTCAAAGAAGGTTTTGTCTATTTGTTAGCGCTGCCACTTAATCGATTGCACTTAACTTAAATCGAGGTTACATTGAGTAAGATACCTCATTTATTAAATGAATGTGACCCAAGGGAACTACATATCATCAGCTTTCATTAATTGCACGCAAACAGAATAACAGCCTTTGGCTATAGGACCTGGTAAGTGGAACGGTCATAAACACGGTCAACATTTCTGATGCTTTATTATTAAAGAAAATTTATAAAAGAAAAGGAAAGAAAGTGGATAGGTGAGGAGGAACAAAAGGCATCAATTAAGTTTTCCCACTCGACGCATTACTGAAAAACAAGAACATATTGTATGCAGTGGGTGGTATGGTCACGGTACTGTAGACACGATACAGTCATAACAGATATGGCAAAAATAGAAGACTCCACAAACATACCACAGGAAAGGGGGTTAAAAATGCGACCTTGTTTTAGAGTGTGGGTCCGTGGAATTCATAGCATTTCTGTCGCAATAAAAACTGAAATTCGTTATAAACATAGAATGATTTTATTAGTTATTCGGATGTATCTTTTATTGATGAGATGTTTTATAAATGTTAGGGTGGTACACTATATGATGTTTTCGATGATAAGAAAAATTTCGATGATAAGAAAAATAAATAAATATATAAATTAACAAATCTAGATGATGATGAAGTATCATAAATGAACGTACCTTGGTCCCAGAGGTTTTCTTTTCTATACCTTTATTGAAAGGAGCGCCGTAGGAGAAAAAGAAAAAAACCTCTGGGATTAGGGTAAAATGAACGATACCGTATAAGCATCATAAGAAAATAATGCCCATCTGGAATATTTTTCAATTGTTTATTTGTCCTCATTGAAACCGAGTCTGTAATAAAGCATCGGTTGGAACTATGCTACTGAAGCCTATCAAGGATCAAGCTTTCAACCAAATTAATATTTTAAATATTTGTGTTTCCTTCCCAAACAATTTAAATTTTCCTTGTTTTCTCTATAGCATTTCCACTGTGCATTCCAGATACATTAAGTATCTAACTATAACGCACGTCCACAAGATGAACCATTAGTGTCACTGTCTTATCCATTTGATCATTGATAACCAAATGTTTTTGTCTTTTCTTGAATTCACTTGCTGTCCCATACAGCGTTGAATAAATAGTGTTTATTCGATGATGAACTAAAGCGATCTTGGTCAGGTCTTATGATCATGTTCCTTGAATGTACTTGCAAGTATGTACGCGATAGCATCAAATGTCCACTGAAGAGCCCGCCTAACTAAACATAGAAGACCATCTTTTCTTAGCCATATTGGATTGCGCTCTTCGTCTTGGTGGCTCTGGAGACTTCTTCCCAGCCTCATGCTCAATGGTAGCGAATATTGCATCAAAGAATGATTCAGGGCTTGCATTGTGATACATACTTCTTGTCTTGCGGGCGTCCGTCTCGATACCTTCCTCACCCGCGTCCAGAGATATGGAAATTCTTGATGGTGCTGTTTTATAGCGATCAGCAAGTGAGGGAAGATTATCTGAAGTCGAGGTTGATGACAATGTAGAAAGGGTTTCAGACTCTTTACTTGAGTTCTCACTTACTGAGTTCTCACTTTCTGCGTAGACGTCTGCGTACATGCTATGCGGTGGTGGAGCTGAGTACGGCTTCAAATGGTCCATTTCATTTTCTCCATAATTTAATGAAAGCTGCTGTGTCTTTGTTTGTCTTGATGAGGTCCCTTCTTCTGGTGGGTGATCTATTTCAAAACTTGCGGATCTCGAGTTTCCCATGACAGTATAGCGGAGAATGTTTTTCGAAACTGACTCTGAGTTGACTGATTTCTCTTTTGAATGGTGTTTGTCGTATTCTGACGAAGTCCACTCTATAACCATTTGGCTGTCTTTGCTTTTTACCTCAGTTCCCACGCAATTGGTTATTTCACCGGAAAACGACCGTAACACAACAATTTACGGTTACGAAATCAAAGATAGACATTCAACTATGATTGGTTGATATTCTAATAATCAACCCAGGGTTCACTGGTTTCGAATAGTTCAGAACACTTCAAAAACGACAAAAATGCCATTTCCTTTATTATCGAACGTCTTTACAGAGGTTACTAGAACAACTAGAGGTCATATCTTTTGTCTCGACGGAAGCAGTCGAGTGATTCACCACATCATACTCTTCAAAAAGATCCGGAATTGTCGATGAAACATGCATTAGAACATTTAATTCATGACAAATATCTTTAATTCCTGTAAAAGCCAGAGATAAATATCATCACGACGTCTATTTGGATATCCACAGAGAAGATACTAGCAAGCCTTTTTTTCCAAGTGTTTATCAGATGGAAGTAATATTACATATTATAGATTTTGGATAAAAATTTCAAAACTGATAAAAGGAATTAATGAGGAACTAGGGAGTTTTTAAGCTGGATTTTACAAAGTGAACAAAATTCTTTTTATTAGTCGTGAAGATATTTAACCTCGTTTGTCAACAACACTCACATCATCGTTACATTTATCAACATTTATCAACTTGTTTGCGTAAAGCGTGGACATTAAATATTATTTAGTAAGATGACAAATGAGGTGACCAGATTCCTCTAGTGATTGTTAGTTCATACCCCATTTTTCCCTATGGTAATGTACCTAGTCTTCCCGAGACCGCAGTTGTATCAAAACTAAATTCTTTAACTCGGAAAAATAAACTTACGTCATATTGACTCGATAGCAACCTGACGAGCGGACACCTCTTTAAAACGACCAACCTCAGCTGAGCAACCAGTTCTCTATGGTGTACTAGACATTAAAAATCATCTTATTTTTCTCATTTTTAATATTAATATTAATATTAGACGTATAACCTAAAAAAGCGATGTTTGTGCTATTCTTTGTTTTTGAAAATGGACTACATTTTTTCTCCGGCGCACGGGAGCTATACGTTAGATATACAACAGTACACAATAGATAATTTTCGCGCGGAAACATCTCGCAGTTGACGTGGGAATTTTATACGCACAGTTATGCATCTATACATTCCGTATAAAAGAACGATTTTTGCTTTTCACACTATGAAGGAATCCCTCTAATCGAAGAAAACAAAAAAGATAATCTGACCTGACAAAGTGAAATTGATTGTGCTGTTAAAAGAATAAAATCTTCATTAAAACGCGGCAAACTATTAACACATCAAATCGCGCGTTTTGTGCTTTAATCTCTTTGATACTATAAGTTAAGAAGTTTAAATCCTAATAAAATACAGGCGCACAATAAAAAGTCAGTCAAGTCATTTAACAAAGTTTTTAGAAGAAAGGGAGGCTTTCCAAAAGACCACGTACGGCTTATAGTTCTATTTCGGCATAAATCCTTATTGATAGATGAGTGTGAGCTGCTGAAGTGACCTCAACTGCATGCTGATTTTAAGACTTTTAAGACGCTATCCTACACACTTGAAATTCTCTTCTCATGTCATGAATTTGGGTAGATATCATGGTTAAAATCGTGATGGTTGTTAAAATCATGACGTTCAAGAAACTGACTAATTAAAAAAAATTAACCGCTAGTTCAAATTCAGGATCCTTAAACCATTAATTTTAATGACTACTTTGATAACAATTTTTATAGGTAATATTTTTTAATTCAAAGTTTTTCTTCATGCAGTAGCTATAACACTAAATCGTCAAATAAAACATTTAAAAACTTTTTAAATTTTGAAAAAAATACTTGTACATCTTGAAACAATAAGTACCAATATTAAGATTCATACAAAAACCAATTTAAACTTTAATGCTAGTTTTAACCCTCCTTTGTGTTACCCCTTCTTTAATCTTAAGCTTGAACAATAATACACAACTATACAAAAAGTACTAAATAATTGTATATCCTGACAATAAGTACCCTATAATGATATAAACTGCTTCTTCAAGCCTATTTTTTGTATTAAAAAATCTGAGTTCCTGACTGGGCTTGAACCCATGACTTCTTGGATGGCACCCTATCCACTGAGCTATTTATATCATTATAACTTAGGACACATCTATTATGGCATGGGGGGGGGGGGTTGTCAACACTGAGTCAGGAGTTACATTATCTTGAAAAGTCTTGTAGGTTGTAGTTGTAAGTCTTGTAGGTACATTGCAGAGCTGTGAGGCTGAGAGTATGACTGAGGTCTTGGAAGTTTTAAGGGGTTGTGAAATTTTTTACTCTCTTCAGAGCAGGGTTATGAATGTTTGGTAGCTAAGGCCAAACATTTTGCCACCCCCCTTCCCCTCCAAGCCATAATAAATGAAACCTCCCTTATACCAAACTGTCATTACCACTATTACTTAAATAAGCACCTTCATTGAAATTTCTGATGAGCACATTTAACTTTAATCTTAGTTTTAAACATTCTTTGTTTCACATCCGTTTGTAATAATAGGTTGGTGAAGCTTTACAAATACTGCACAGCATAAGAGTAGTAATGACTAGAGTAATAATATTGGACCTATGTACCTCAGCATTCTTTGCAAACCCATTCCAATCCCTCGTGGACCTCAATAAATCATCAGTACAAATATGAATAGCTCAATGGAAATCCTGGGAGGGTGCACAGTGCAAATCATTATGGAGGAGGAAGGGCAAGGTATACAAAATTAATGGTATTTAGCAATGGAAATGGTACTTGCAGTGACCCTAAAATTTTTCTCATGCTTTCCCATTTTCTGTGTATTTACAAAACACCATAAAACATGAAAAAGCATTGCATGATGCTTGTCACAAAGGTAAATATTCTAATCAACCCTTTTTTACGTTTTTGACTACCAATACTTTAATATATATCTATTATAAGGCAAGGTAATTTCACATGCTTTCATTGGCCAATTTGCTGTCCTTAACTTACAGTGCAAACCACAAACCTCATTTTTGTACACACCTTGCCATACATAATTAACATCTTATTAACCTCTGTTGCTCAGTCTGTATGTAAGTTATGGAACCTTGTTTATTTCCACTTTATGGCCTGAAGACCATGTGCTTGGGCCATAAGGTAGTGGAAAATCTCAGCCCATAACTTATGGTACCGGTACAGCCCTCGCACCCAGAAAATAAGAGGTATAAAGCTATTCCAAAAATGTTGAATACTGAATAGTGCATTCTAAGACCAAAGAGCATTGTGGGTCTCATTAATTTGAAGTAAAAAGTAAAGATACAGTGTCTTGCTCTCTATATGTAGCTAGTATACTGTTTCTAATGGAATGCATTCAAAATAAAATAAATTATTATTATTCATTTTATTTTAGACAATATTACATGACCCAAAATGCATTTTGGCCTTGGAATACACTATTTAGTATGCAGTATTCAGTGTTCAACATTTTTGAAATTGCTGTATACCTGCTGTACAGTATAGCTACTCCAAATTCCAGACTCCACCAAATTCCTTACCCAAAATTCCCTTTGGTTGTTCATATTCCAAAACAGCATTATTATCTGTTACCTTAACACATTGCTTCTCAAAAAGGTCATCATAACCAGAATCAAAGTACTTTGTTATGTCCACTTCTTCTTTTCCGAGTGGTTTCTCAAAAAACTCAACAAATGGTAGTAATTTAGGGTAGAAGTGGTGTTGAAGGGTCTTTAATTCCCACAACGAGCTTTGGATGGCATTACACTTGGCTGGATCAGGTTCCTTGGAATCATAAGAATCACTGTCCATAGAAGTGGTATTTTTATCTTCAGTATCACCATTGAGAAGAAGTTTAGACACCTGCATTACCACAAAAATTGTAACAAAAAGTAGAAGAAATTAATAAAGTGGTTTTTGAGTGAGTGGAAAGTGTACATGCATGGTACTGACTTATGTTGTACATGTAACACTGAAATGCCATGCTATTGTTTCTATACGGATAAACAAATCACCACAAGAATTACAGTTATGATATAATACATCTATATACACCTATATCAAAAATGATGTCACAGTCAAAAGAATCAATCAACAAGCGACAAGAAAGTGATAGCAATGAAATCAGAAGTATTAGCTGAGTCTTCAGGCACACTGATTTTAAACATGGAAACATAGCAGCCTGCCATATTAAAAAGACTGAAATCACCATGTCTGAGTGGATGAACTAGAAAAATAAACAAAGGCCTTATGGTCTTGGCTTGCTTTCAACTGTGACAAAGTTTCTTGAAATTGGTATATACAGCTAAAGTATGGCTAGACATCTGCTCTATTGGGACACTCACTCCAGAAACCTAAATATACTTTTAAACCTGAATAGGAGCTGAATAGCTATTTCGCCTAAAGATGGCTCTAAATTTGAGCCCTTTCTTGAGGTAAATTTGAGAAGCCATTTTGATGCCCAGATATGATACAACATGCTTTTGTCTTGATTCTTATGAGAATGGCTACAAACCATCAGCACTTATAAAATGTACATCTGACTTGCCTTTTTTCTATGTATCAGAACTTGACAGCTTGGATGCCTTTTCAACAGATTACCAACAAATACCACAGCCAGGATTGCACCTTGAGGAGTAGCAGTTAATGCAAGGTTTGAAAGCCTTTTAACAAATGCAGCAATCAAATAAGCTGGTAAATGTGTTGACGACAGAAAAAGATCCAATAGATGGAAGAATCTTGACTGGTATTTTATGTGAAAAATGTCTGGTTCCAGTAATGCATACAGCTTCTTGTAAAAATCAGGGTAATCAAGGTTGTATTGATGAATCAATATGAAAAGCCCATTGAGTGCTAATAAGCTTGTAGCTCCACCTTGATTGTATGAATTGGTGAGAAAATCCATTAACAACTTGGGATCATTCATATATGGAATGACATTGGTGTGAAGATTTAGCAGGACTTTTTTGTGGATTTCAGAAGAGAGACGTTGACTTAGAAATAAAAGCCATGCTTTACTAAAGAGCTTCTTGTGTGTCTTTAAGAGAAACACATCAGGCCTATTATCTTTTCCTTCTGGGTCATGAGCATTGTTATCGAGCACCAAGAAGTTATTTACTTCATCTTGATCACCTGGAATCTTTACGAGACTCAACAAAGCATGGATATTTCCTATGAAGTGTTTTCCATTCCCTTGACAACTTGCTTGATTCTCAAAAGCCCTTTTTATATTTTTCAAAAGATGAAACCTAATATCATCATATTCCACATATTCACTGAACCTTTCAATCAAAGCATTCATATTGCAATCACCACGGGTCAGTTCTTCAAATATCTTCCCAAACAGAACCACAGGAAAAAAGAATGACTTGTCAACGTTTACTGCTTTGTGCTCGTCAACTAAAAACTTCATCAGACTACAAAGGGACAGTTCTGTGACAGACACAGAGTCATGATGAAGGAAACTCAACAATTTTCTTTGAGTTGCAAGGTACTTCTCGTAGAGCCAAGAACTGAATACGTCTTCAGGATCTTCAGTTTCTTTGTCATCTGATGCCGCTGAGTTTTCTCTTTGTTGACGAGATCTTTTACCATGTGCAAGCTTTTTGTCTTTCAGGAAGGATAAGAAAATTTTGTGTACCGATTTTATAAAAGTAAGAATTATTTCTTCGTTATCTGTATCCGCTGATTCTATCAAGTCAACCAACAGATTAACATTGGAAGAACTCTCGAGAATCAGCTTTGTTTTCTCTTTGATTTCTCTGCTTTTTAAAACAGTAAGCTTCTCCTTCTTCTTGTCCACCATCTTGCCATGTGCTGTAAAGAGTTCCGCTGACCCTTTGAACAGCTGGCTCGTTTACCACAGGACATTGATATCCATTTAGAACAGTTTTTATAACCCAAATTTCTGCGATTTATTGTACAAAAAGTGAACATTCCTGCTCTGTAGGGTTTTAATATCCGAATTTAGTCTGGTAACCAAAAATATATTTGGATTGTTTTCTATATTTTTGTGCAGAACAAAACACACTACCCCCTACCCCTACGATTTTCGAGTGGTAAAGTGATGAATAAAGACTGGGTAAGCGTCATCGAGCCGTGACGACAAGGCCTACTAAAAAACTATGCACAAACACGGATGATTTGGCAAGTGGGAGAAGGCATTACGTCCACATTAACGATCCGTAAAGACTACAGTGTTTTAGAAAATCTTTTATAATTCAATTATAAATTTAAAAGCGAGCAGTTCTTGAAAAGATCTGTGGTGATCTGTGTACAATTTGCCGGATCATCAAGCGCTCACGGTGGAGTTGGAACGAGACACAAGAAAGCTTCTAGCTACCTACTCCGTGATTATACAGTTTTCGGACGTCGTCAATATTTAGGACATGGACACAGATCCAAAGTGGGAAATAAATGAAGAAGAAAGAACAAGGCATGATGCACTGTTCTATAGTCAGAGCCCTAAAAAGGGATACTTATCTGGTAAGAACTCCCGTGATTTTCCAAATTCTGAGTGAATGTTGTTTATTTTACTCAGACCTCAAAAATCGTTCGTTCTTCCTTTGACCCTGTCTAAAATCTTCTTTTGCCTTATCGTATTTCAGGAGAGCAAGCAAGGTCTTTATTCATACGTTCCCGGTTACCTCTGTCTGAGCTCAGCAAAATATGGTAAATAAGTTACGAAAGTTGTTAATGTGTTACTAACATAAACTTTCGGCCGTTTACATATTGTATGTTTCTTATTTCTCCCAGTAAGTGTTAGACGTTTTCTGTGTTTCTACGTCGGTTGAATCCCATTGGAGAATAAGTTTTACATTTATAAATCACACGCGATTTACAAAGGAAAATTGTTTGGGAAAATGTTCCGATGTTGGCAATATTTCTTTGGCTTATTTTAACATATCATTTCGAAGTGTGATAAATTAGGGGGCAAGCCCGAGCCTTTTGTATATGGTGCTCTGTTATCAAACAACTGTTTCTAGAGTACAAATAAGATAGATTTTCTAGGATTTTATTGTATGTTCTTCAGACAAGCTGATCAACTCACATTGTTATGAAAACTCTAGAAATATAATCTTAAGATGTAGAATTCATTATATTTTATGCTTGACTTGTATAAACATGATATCGTACTTAAAAATGTTGTCCAAGTTCATGCGTACAAACAATTTACTTGAAAGACAATTTAGACATCAAGAGCAGTTAATTTTACTGACATTTATTTTTCTTGAGCATTTTATATATCAAAGTGGAAAAGATTGATTTTACGATTCAAAAATATTTTTCTTATTTAGCATATTAAAGATGCTCCAGTGAGTATGGCATGTATTGTTAACATTTACATGTTAAATATACTAGAAGTTTCTAATATATTTGGCATTTTGCTAATCATAACTGTCCTTATTTATTGATAGCAAAATAATGTTAAAGAATTTTTTATAAATATCAATGAAGAACCCACATACACACACACACAAATATGTTATATTAATTAGTGATTGGTGTTTAAATGGACATGATAATATTTTTACTGCATGAGAAATCAGTACTATTCCTTAGGACTATAAGCACATAGTCATAGAAGCATTATGTTATTTGGATGAACACAAAATGAGAAACAGTGGGCTAAAAAAGAGGTAATCCTGATTGCTTATTGTCCTTATCTGTAGCTTGTAAAATTCCCCAAGGGTATTGATTATGCTGGCAGTAACCCTTCTAAGACCTTAATATAGGATGGGATGAGGACCAGTGAACACCATTCACTGTACAAGTTCTCAGCAGGTGTAGGTGCATCAAAGGTTTTGGTTGAAAAGCTCAAAAAATCCTTTATATGTACAAATCATAACTATTATTTGACTAAAGGGACTAAATGCTTTTTGTAGCAGTTGTCACCACAGGGTATTTTGTTCCTGTGTGATATTTACCAGCTAGCTTTTTTCCAGTACCTGTAGTTTTCTTATATTTTTCAACACTAATAATTCATCATTTTGTATGATTGCTTGAAATTAATTACTCTGTAAGCAGAATTTCCTTTTATACCTCCTCTACACATGAGAGAAGGAAAGGATGGTCTCCTCTCACCTGCAAAAAGCCATAAATAAGGAATACTGCTTTGCACTCAAATGCTGAAGTTATAATAACCAGCATTTGAAAGAGTATGCTGAGATTAGTCATTAAGCAAAATTTGAGTGCTCTCGCATAAATACCAAGGAAGTTACAGCAATTTGAAATTAGAAGGTTTTTATGTGAAACGCAGCCAAGTCCCAATGTTTTTGTTGATGGTCTTTCATGTGAAGAGAAAATATTTTCTCAATTATCATATAAGCTTTTGGTTTATGCAAATTAGCCACAGCCATTTTTTCATAGGGTCTATCCATCTCCCTGATAAAAATGAACAGTCCTGAATAATATGTTTATTGTACATTGCAGGAAACTTGCTGATATCAGCAGAGATAATTTACTAGATGTATCAGAATTCAGTACAGCAATGCACCTAATACAGTTAAGACTACGAGGATCCCAGATTCCAGAAAAACTTCCTACCACACTGACCCCTGTTCGACCAACAATAACTGTGGTTCCACCCATGACTACTGAAGAATGGAATGCCTACAATAAGACATTTGTTTGGAAGGATACTAATAATACTGGGTTCATAGACAGTATGTATATTCATCAATAACCTTAATGATTGTATGCTGCTTTTCATATTTGCTCAGAACCAAAAAGAAATGTCTCAGAATAATGTTAAAACTTATTATAATATTTTAGACATGAATTCTGTAGAAAGGTTGAAGGTACTGGATGATATTGCAATTAAGTATTTGATATTAAAATGTATTATTACAATGTATATGTATGTGGTTGTTATTAGGATTTTTAGGCAGGCTTTGTTGTTCTATCTAAAATGTATCTTTTACCAAGTTACATATATCTTTCTTAATAGCTGAAACTGCCTGTGGCATAATGCTATTGTCCAATCTTAATTCAAGTATTTTATCAAAGATATGGTAAGTTGATGCAAAAAGTCTTGCAATAAACACAAAAAACATCTGTGTTAGATTTCCATCCCATCAATCTTATTAGGTTTTCTCTTTTTTCTTTTTTCTATCAACCTACTCATTCTCATTTTTTTTCCTGCAAAGCCAAGCTTTCAACCTACTAGTCCATCATAGGGATTACATACACTAAAAAACAACTAACTCCATGTAAGAAAACAAACCAAAGCATGATCAAAACAGAGTAATGAAGCGGATGTTACTAAAACAAGGAATGGGGAATGGGGAATGAGGAATGTAGCGGCATCTTTTGAGAACGACACAACAACACAATAGATTCCGGGAATGGGGAATGA